>JAJONR010031762.1:0-129884 GCA_029582245.1 Solanum etuberosum
ATTAAGATTTAGTGATATTCTACATACCTCTCAATTGGATACATCCAATGATAATGTACTGGAGCCACAAGTTTAGCCTTAGTTTCCAAGTGAGTAACCAAGTGTACCACAATATTAAAGAATCCTGGGGGGAAGAATTTCTCCATAGTATACAATGTTCTGGAATTTTGTCTTTAAGTAATTTCAACTCTTCTAGTTTTAGTACTCTGCTACACAAAACACTAAAGAATGTGCATAGTTCAATTAAATCAGATTTAAATCTTTTATTTGTTGATCTCCGCAAGACAAGAGGAAGAAGTTCCTGCATTATAACATGGCAATCATGAGTTTTTAGCCCAGATATCTTTCGTTTGGTAATCCAACGTGAGATATTAGACGCGTAGACATGTGGAATCATGGCATTTTGTAGTACTTCATAAACATCTCTGTTTCATTTGAAGACATTGTGAAATAAGTAGGAGAAAGATATGCCCTCCTACTAGCTCGATACTGAGGCCATAAGCTTTGTTGGAACCTTTGGCAGAGCAAGTGACTAATGTAGAGTTTAGGGCTTGTTTTCAAGTGTTGGCTTAATCTATGATGGATCAAGACAATAGGGAGGTTGTGGTCCCCGTGAACCCAAATGTGGGTACGACGGCAACTACATGAGAGACTTCACTAGAATGAATCATCTAGAGTTTCATGGTTCCAAGGTTGAGGAAGATCTTGAAGAGTTCATTGATGTGGTTTATAGGGGGTTGATAATCAAGGGAGTGACATCGGTGGAAAATGCATAATTGGCTGCTTATCAACATAAGGGTGTTGCTCAATTATAGTACAACCAATGGAAGAAAGAGAGGGTGGTTGATGCGGGTCCTCTTGATTAGGAAAAGCTTAAGGTCGCTTTCCTTGATAGGTTCTTTCCCGTTGAGATGAGGGAGGAAAAGTAACTTGAATTCATCAACCTTCATAAAGGAATGATGAGTGTGAATGAGTATGCTTTGAGTTTCATACAATTTTCTAGATATGCTCCTACTATGGTTGCCGATCATAGGGCAAGGATGAGTAAGTTTGTTTCAGGGGTGTCTGAAATGGTGGTTAAGGAAGATCGTACTGCCATGATTATCAATGATATGGAAATTTCCCTCCTAATGGTTCATCCTCAACAAATTGAAGAGAAGAAACTTACAGAAAGGTCTAGGGAGGCAAAGAGGGCCAAAATTGGTGACGGTGACTTTTTACATTCGAGGTCCGATGGACATGGTCGTTCCAAGTTTTGACCAAGGTTTTTTGGTCAAGTTTCCTCCAATGATCCAGCTCCTAAATTCAACAAAGATAGGGTTTCTAACCCTAAACCTCAAGGAGGAAATGGTGGTGGATGTTCATTGTCTACTTGTGCTAGGTGTGGAAGAAAGCATGAGGGTAAATTCCTAGCTTGTTCTAATGCATATTTTCATTGTGGCAAGATGGACCATAAGATAAGGGATTGTCCCTCAATTGCGAAGAATGAATGAGATAATCGTCGACAGGTTAAACCTTACCCTTCGTCAGGTTCTAGTGGGAGTAAGAAGCAAAACAAATTTAATGCACTCCAGACTCGTCATGAGCAAGAGGGTTCACCGATGTGGTTACAGATATGTGGAAACTGCTTTTTGAATCCTTTACTTCTATTATCTTGTATGAAGAAAGCTAAGTGGTTTGTATGAGGCCTTTTGGGGTCTTATACGCCATGTTACGCCTAGGGGCTACCCTGGGTCATGGCAAACTTGGTAATTAGAGAACAAGGTTTAGAAAGGTCCTAGGAAGTCTCATAAACCACGTCGAGTAGAGTCTTGTCCATGAGTGTAAAGCACGCCACACATATGAATGAGAGGCTACAAGATTTTTAGGAAACTCCACTTCTTTCATTATTCTAAAGTCGTGCTATAGAGTTCAACTTTATAATGTCTCTCTCCTAATCCTTACTCGATGCTCTACAGGATATGGCTATTCAAAGAGCTTATGCTAGAAGGAATGTGGAATGAGAAGCTCCTCCTCAAGCTCCTCAAGTGCCGGTCGACCCTTATGCCGAGCAAGTTACAAATGCTGAGTTTAGGGATGCTTTTCAAGTGTTAGCTCAATCCATGATGGCCCAAGTCAATAGGGAGATTTCGGCTCCCGTGAACCCAAATATGGTACGACAACATCTAGAGTTAGGGATTTCACTAGAATGAATCCTCTGGAGTTTCATGGTTCTAAGGTTGAGGAAGACACTCAAGAATTCATTGATGAGGTTTACAAGGTGTTGATGATCCTGGGAGTGACGCCATTGGCAAATGCAGAATTGGCCGCTTATCAACTTAAGGGTGTTGCTCAAATATGGTTCATACAATGGAAAGAAGGGAGAGCGGAATATGTAGGTCCTCTTGATTGGAAAAAGTTCAAAGTTGCTTTCCTTGATAGGTTCTTTCCCATTGAGATGAGGGAGGCAAAGGTACTTGAGTTTATCAATCTTCGTCAAGAAAATATGAGTGTGAAGGAATATGCTTTAAAGTTCACACAATTGTCAAAATATACTCCTACAATGGTTGCCGATCCTAGGACAATGATGAGTAAGATCGTTTTGAGTGTTTCCAAAATAGTTGTTAAAGAATGTCGTACTGTCATGCTCATCAGTGACATCGACATTTCACATCTCATGGTTCATGCTCAAAAAATTGAAGAGGAGAAACTTATGGAAAGGTCTAGGGAGTCAAAGAGGGCTAAAACAAGTGATGGTAACTTCTCACACTCAAGGTCCGATGGACATGGTCGTTCTAAGTTTTGACAAAGTTTTATGGTCAAGGTTACTCCAATGCTCCGTCTAAGTTTAACAAAGATAGGGTGTCTAACCCTAAGCCTCAAGGAGGGGATGGTAGTGGGTTCTCATTGTCTCCTTGTGCTAGATATGGAAGGAAGCATGAAGGCAAGTGCTTAACTGGTACGGATGGTTGCTTCAATTGTGGAAAAAGTGGTCATAAAATGAGGGATTTCCCAATGCTTACAACTAAAGGGAGAGAAGATAAACAAGCTCCGCCTAGTGGTCTGAGTTAAAGTGCTCCAAAGAAAAACAAATTCTATGCACTTCAGACTCGTGGTGAACAAGAGGGTTCTCCCGATGTGGTTACCGACATATTGAAAGTCTTCCAACTTGATGTTTATGCTTTACTTGACCCCGGTGCTACACTGTCTTTTGTGACGCCATATGTGGCTATGAAGTTTGATATTCTTCCAGTTGTGTTGTTAGATCCTTTTTAAGTCTCTACTCCTGTCGGTGATTCTATTGTGGCTAAGAGGTTCAATAGGAAGTGTCTCGTCTCCTTGTCCCATAGAGTCACTCATGTTGACCTTATAGAGCTTGATATTCTAGATTTTGATGTTATCTTTGGTATAGATTGGCTGCATTCATGTTATGCCTCTATTGATTGTAGAACTCGTGTAGTCGAGTTTCACTTTCCGAATGAACCCATCCTAGAGTCGAAAGGGGGAAATTCTATGCCGAAGGGTCAATTTGTTTCTTGTCTTAAAGTTAGAAAGATGATTTCTAAGGGTTGCATTTACCATCTAGTTAGGGTGAGAGATATACATTCTGAGACCCCTGCTCTCGAGTCGGTCCTCGTTGTCAATGAGTTTCCAAAAGTGTTCCCAGATGACCTACCTGGTATTCCTCCCGAGAGGGAAATAGACTTCGATATTGACCTTCTCCCAGATACGCAACATATCTCTATTCCTCTTTATTGTATGGCTCCGACAGAACTTAAGGAACTAAAGGAGCAATTGAATGATTTGTTAGATAAGGGTTTCATCCGACCAAGTATCTCTCCTTGGGGTGCTCTAGTTTTGATTGTGAGAAAGAAAGGTGGTTCACTCCGTATGTGTATTGACTATCGACAATTGAACAAGGTTACCATTAAGAACAAATACCCTCTCCCAAGGATAGATGACTTGTTTGACCAACATCAAAGGGAAAGCTACTTCTCTAACATTGACCTTCGGTCGGGTTATCACCAATTGAGGGTGAAAGATGATGACATTCTGAAGACGGCTTTCCAAACTCGGTAGGGTCATTATAAGTTTTTGGTAATGTCGTTTGGTTTGACTAATGCTCCAGCGACATTTATGGATTTGATGAATAGAGTTTTTAGACAATACCTTGCATGTTTGTGATTGTGTACATCGATGACATATTGATCTATTCAAGAAGTGAGGACGAGCATACCGATCATTTGAGGATTGTGTTGCAAGCTCTCAAGGACCATTGACTTTTTGCAATGTTTAGTAAATGTGAGTTTTTGCTAAGGTCCGTGGCTTTTCTTGGTCATATTGTTTCTAGAAAGGGTTTTGAGGTAGATCCTTAGAAGACAGATGCGGTCAAGAGTTGGCCTAGACTTCTATCACCTTTGGATATTAGGAGTTTCTTGGGTTTAGCTGGTTACTATAAAAGGCTTGTTGAAGGGTTCTCTTTGATATTCTCTCCATTGACGGCATTGACCCAAAAGAAGTTTAAGTTCATATGGTCGGAGACATGTGAAAGAGTTTCTAAGTATTAAAGGATAGACTTACTTCCGCTACGGTGTTAACTTTACCGGAAGCGACAAATCGTTTTGCTAAGGTCCGTGGCTTTTCTTGGTCATATTGTTTCTAGAAAGGGTTTTGAGGTAGATCCTTAGAAGAGAAATGCGGTCAAGAGTTGGCCTAGACTTCTATCACCTTCATATATTAGGAGTTTCTTGGGTTTAGCTAGTTACTATAAAAGGCTTGTTGAAGGGTTCTCTTTGATATTATCTCCATTGACGGCATTAACCCAAAAGAAGTTTAAGTTCATATGGTCGGAGACATGTGAAAAGAGTTTCTAAGTATTGAAGGATAGACTTACTTCCGCTACGGTGTTAACTTTACCGGAAGGGACAGATCGTTTTGTTGTCTATTGCGATTCCTCGAGAATTGGGTTTAGGATGTGTCCTTATGAAAAATTTGAAATTCATTGCCTATTCTTCAAGGCAACTCAATATTCATGAAAATAATTATCCTACCCATCACCTTCAACTAGCGGCCGTTCTGTTTGCTCTTAAGATTTGGAGGCATTACTTGTATGGTGTTCATGTGGATGTTTTTATCGACCACAAGAGTTTGCAATATATACTCAATAAGGAGGATTTGAATCTTCGCCAAAGTAGATGACTTGAATTATTGAAGGATTATGACATGAGTGTTCTCTACCACCCCTGTAAAGCGAATGTGGTGGCGGATGCTCTTAGTCGACTATCGATGGGTAGTGTTACTCACATAGAAGATGATAAGAAAGAGTTGGTTCGGAATGTTCATAGATTGGCCCGATTGAGTGTTCAACTAGTTGACTCTACCAAGGGTTGTGTTATGGTGCACGACGGTTCAGAATCGTCCTTTGTGGAAGATATGAAGGCCAAGCAAGGTCTTGATCTGACTTTGGTTGAAATGAAGGAAGCGGTGCTTAAAAATTCTGTAGAGGCTTTCTCTAAAGGGGGTGATGGAGTTCTTTGATTTCAAGGTTGTTTGTGCATTCCTAATGTTGATGACTTGAGAGAACAAATTTTAGCGGAAGCCCATATATCTTGATATTCCATTAACCTGTGAGCCACCAAGATGTACCGTGAGTTGCGGAAGATCTATTGGTGGAATGGGATGAAGAAGGATATTTCAGAATATGTGGCTAAGTGTCCTAATTGTCAACAAGTGAAAGTTGAGCACCAAAAGCCGGGAGTTTTATCGTAAGATTTTAGCATTCCTACTTGGAAGTGGGAATATGTAAATAGCGACTTCATTGTTGGTTTACCATGAACCCGGCGACAACACGATTCTATTTGGGTTATTGTAGATCGGATGACGAAATCGGCTCATTTCATTCCCGTTAAGTTCTCTTATTCGGCGGAGGACTATGATGAGTTGTATTTGAGGGAAATGGTGAGAATGCATGGAGTGCCCTCGTCCATCATCTCCGATCGTGCTACCCAATTCACCTCTCAGTTTTGGAAATCTTTCCAAAAGGGTCTTGGTACTCGTGTTAAGCTTAGTACAACCTTTCATCCACAAACTTATAGGCAAACGAAACGTACAATTCAGACTTTAGAGGATATGTTGAGAGCATGCGTGGTCGACTTCAAGGGTAATTGGGATCACCATTTGCCTTTCATTGAGTTTGCATACAATAATAACTATCACTCAAGTATTGGTATGGCTCCATTTGAGGCCCTATATGGTAGGAGGTGTATATCTACTATAGCTTGGTTTGAAGTAGGTGAAGTCTCCTTGATATGTCCCGAGTTGGTACATGAAGCTATGGAAAAAGTTCAGCTCATTATAAAAGGGTTGAAAACGGCTCAAATTTGATAAAAAGTCTTATGTCGATATGAGAAGAGATCTTGAGTTTGAGTTAGATGATTGGGTATAGTTCAAAATTTCACCCATGAAGGGTGTAATGACGTTTGGTAAGAAAGGGAAGCTTAGTCCCCGTTATGTGGGCCCATATCAAAATTTGAGGTGAATTGGTAAGGTTGTTTATGAACTTGAATTTCATAGTGATTTGGCATCGGTGCATCCAGTTTTCCTTGTCTCCTTGTTGAAGAAATGTGTTGGAGATCCTACATCTATAGTCCCCTTAGAAGGTTTGGGAGTTAAGGAGAATCTATCTTATGAGGAGGTTAGAGTTTAGACCGAAAAGTTAAGAAATTGTGAAATAAAGAAGTTGCTTCCGTGAGGTTCTTTGGAGGAATCAATTAGTTGAGGGTGCTACTTGGGAGGCCGAGGCCGATATGATGTCCCATTATCCTCATCTCTTTCCTTCCCTTCCTCCTTTAGCTTGAGGTATTTAGTTCCTCATGGTCCATTCTTTTGGTGTCGTGTGTCTTAGTTATTCCCATGATTTCCTCATTATGCATGATTCATGAAAAACTTAAATTTTGAGAAAATGAGTTTACTTGATTGGTTTCCACATGTTTATGTGCATTGAGTATGAGTTGCGTATAGAATTCATGATATGATATTTTGGACATGCTATAGCTTGGAGTTGATGTTTCCTCCTCGGATATGTGCATTTATGTAATTGCATGCATGTTGGACTGTAAGATTAAGTTTCTACCCTCCTTATGATGTCGTAAATCTCATTCGAGGACGAATTATCCCAAGGGGGAGATAATGTAACACCACAGATTCAAAAAGTAGAAATGTCAGTTTTTTTAGAATTCTGGTGCCAGGAAGGACGGACGCCGCCGACAGTTTGTTCTCTGACACACGGACCGTAGGTGGGTCCATGGATTGGCTAGTCAAGTTTTCTTCAAAATTTCAAGTTTTTGTACTTTTTAACGGTTCACCAGGACGGTCCGTCATTCAATATACGAGGCGTTAATAGGTTCTGCAGGTGAGACCCAGACTTATAGAAAATTTAGGGTCGGAAGTTGAGACCCACGGCCCACCAGTGGGACCACAACCCGTGGGTGGGTCCCATCGTTTGAGGTTCAAAATTCTTGGTCTCTGAACTCATCGACGCCCGACCAGGACGGTCCGTGAGTTGATCGACAGACCCTAGGTCGTGGTCGTCTAGGAGCTCAGTAGTTATTATCTTAGGGTTTTTTGGGTCTTTTCCTATTTATTCTATCCTAATAAATACTATGTCATTTTACCCTTACCTAGAAGTCCTATATAAATAATTTTAACCCCCAAATATCCCCAATTTAAATCATTCTCTAAAATTCCAAAAAGAAGGACAAGTCTTGCTCTCCAAAATATTTCTCTCTCTATAAAGCTTGCAGAAGATGGAGTCAACCTAGAGTTTCAAGGATCAAGATTGCAATTCCCCAATTCTTAAGGGCTTTGATAATGAAGGTATGATAGTCTTCATTCATGGAGCCCTTTTCTCCCGCAATTGAGTTAGGGTTTTCTTCCATGTCATGGGTTCTACTAAATATTGATTTACTTAATTGTTTTATGATCTATCAAGCATGAATTGAGATAATTACATGATTTTATGATGAATTCCCATGAACCCATGCCTAACCCATGTTTTCTAGATTATGATGATCTAAAGTGCGTTTTGAATTATGAAAGGAGAATTATGGAATTGTGCATGTTCTCATGAAATTGATGTAAGTATTTTAAGGATGCTTTGAGAGTGAAGTATCAATGTCGTTGTTGTTTTGTTGTGAAAGGTTTTCTCATAAAGGATTCTATGGTTGAAAGGTCTTCTCACCTAAAATGAATCAAAGTTAACGAGCTATTCTAATGAAAACTAGCTTGGATTGGTAGTCTTAATAGTACCTTTCCATGGATGACTTATGACTTTTCTTGGATTGGCAATATGATGTGCCCTTCCATGGATGATAAAGACAAGTTAAGAAATTGACTATTCTGTGGGATTTACGCTTAACACCGAGAGGATATTGAGATGGAAGCTCTTCCGTTAGTAGAGGCCGTGTTTCTAGTAGCAATTTCTTTATCCCATACCTATGTGCCCCCATAGAATGATTATCTTAGATAGAAATTAGATAGTGAATCCACATAATCTACTAGTTCATGGTCTTACCTTGGCAAGTTAGACACCCTTTTTCGGTGTGAGGCAGACACCGGATTCCGCATTGATAGCTTACATGGTCTTATATGTCGGTTAAAGGTAAATCTCCCACAATAAAAATTAGAGGTTACTTTAATTAGTATCTCACGAATGTTTTAAAGATGTTAGCTGGCATTGACCTTGTTTATGACTTATGTTGTTTAACTCTTTTACCTCATGTTTTAGCTTGGTCATTGCATGTTTATGAAAATGTCCCTTTTAAGCATGTTTTCAAATTTTTTATGCATGGCTCTCATACTTAGTGTATTTTTATACTAACACATACTCTTTCCTACATTTCTTATAAAAATATAGGGTCTGATGCTCCAGGTTCAAACTTGTTTCTATTATCTTGTATGATGTATGCTAAGTGGCTAGTGTAGTGCCTCTCAGGGTCTTATACGCCATGTCACGTCTAGGGTGTACTTTTGGTCGTGACAAATTTGGTATTTTCAAACTCATCAAGGGTCTTCTTCTTTATCCGATCCACCAAGAAATGAATCACATTCATCGTTTACCCCAGCACCTCATTAATATATGTGCTGCTGCATTTCACCTTCTTACCACACACCACCAACATGATAAACTGGTGCGAATGAGTTAGCCTTCTTCTTCCCGTTTTGAACCAGTCTCCCATACTCTGTGTAATTCTCCCGGACCTAGGAAGGTATGTATGAGCCTCGGGGCTGTGTGAATCTCTCAAACTTGTGGAACTTAATGGTGGTCCACACTTCGGGGTACCTGTCCACCACTCCATTTGTAGACAGTCTATTATCTTCTAAAATAGTCCTCAACCCGGCAGCCTTAAGTCTATTCAGTGATCTAGGTGGAGGTGCCTGAATCGGGGGCACTAGAGGTACCTGCTCAACCGTTTGTGCTGGAGGTGGAGGAGGTGTAGGAGTAACAGACATTCTGGCCGGATCATGTAGCGCTTTAGAGCGCAGCTCAAGTAGCCTCCTCTGAAGAGTCTGATCGTCCTGCCGGACTTGGATCCGCAGGACCCTTTCCCTTTCCTGTGCTCTTCCCCTTTATCGGAGGAAGTTTAGGTTGTGTTGCTCGTGGGGGAGCAGCAACCTCATTAATAACTATTCCCCGTGCTCTCTTCTGCGGTGGTTGGTTTCTACATGGAACCTTGGGTCAGTCCATATCTGCATAACAACACAAAACGAAACAATACGTTAGAAACAATTCAATTAGAAAATCACTGTAGAAAAGATGAAGAAAGACTCGCCAACTAGTTTGGCGATTCGCCGAACTCATTCGGTGAGCTATGTCGGGCTCGCTGAAAGTTATAGAATAAAATTTTACAAAAGTTATCAAAGTTCAGCGAAGCCAAGGGTCACTTGATAAACGCCCAACTACACCTCATCAGATACTAGGTGTAGGCGGTCGTAATCTAATATAAACCAAAAATAGAGCTGGGGTCGATCCCACAGGGAGTGATACAAGTTAGAATTCAGTTACGAAGTTGTAAATGTATTCTAAACGATTGTAGGAATAGAAATTATCGAAATCATGCAATTAAATCAAAGGGTTGACAGCAAGTGTCAAATGGGGGGTTTAGGTTTGTCAACTAACAACTAAGAAAACAGGGGAGTGATCAAGTAGATAAGTGATACTCGGGGATGTGATCGATTAAAGGCTAATTTTACTCTATGGGTAATCATAATTACTAACAATTACTGAATCTCAGTAGGTAGGATAGACTATAGATGCAATAGCTTTCTCTAGAACAACTATTACGATTCAAGCGAGTTCTCTCGAACCCCGACAAGAATAACACTATAAGTAGCCCAATACCTCAATTTATCTACTCTCTCGAGCTAGATAGGTAGGATCGAGTTAAGATTCACTCTCTCGAGCTGAACCCACAACAATCCAATCACTACAATCATCAATCGATAACCTTACTTCTAAAACCTTTTTTTCAAGCAAACCTAGAACACTAAGTTAGAATTGCATTTGCAACTACAATTCATGGGTTAATACGCAACTATCAATTAAATCCACTTCAAATCATCATTTAAATCAGTAAACAACAATACCCATAAGATATTTAGAGCAAGTAATCACATCATCACACCCCCTAAGGATGGGGTTTTTAGCCATACATCATAAAAAGGAAGAAATCAATACCAATTATGTTTTCCATAATCTGGGTATTGCAATCCACGCCTTTACAATGATCCAAAATGCTCAATATCAAAAACCCAACTCAAAATCCACTAGAAAACTCCTAAAACTAAGCAAAGTAATGATCAAAACCAAAGTCTCAACTTCAATAGCGGAGAAAATTACTCAGGAAATGACTGGACTTTTTTTCTGCTTTTTGAAATACCATTTATACGTTCTCAAATTTTGGCCTTCATGACCACTAGGCGAGGTTAGTCGAGCATCGCCGACCAAGTCGGTGATGCGCCAATGGTTTCATTCCATCGCAGGTTGGCTTTGGCCCTTTAACCTCAGGATTCTGTGACTTCAGGTGATCCAGATCGAGGTCGCCGATCCATTCGACAGTTCACCAATTATCCATGTCCATCGCCAAGTTGATCTTTCCCCAGGTCTGGAACTCTGGAACTTTTGGTGAGCTGAAGAGTCACTCAGCGAGTTGCCAAGTGGTCTTGGCGATCACTAGGAATGCCTTTCTTCAACTTCTTCAGCTTTTTCGTTCCTTTTTGTCCGATAATGTCCTTGCCTTGCCTCTTCGCCTTCATTGCTGCAAATCAACACTTTAACATTGGTTTAGAGAATAAATTAGGCACTGAGGACAATAAAACTATGAAAACAAAGTCCTAAATGAGTTGAAATCTCAGACTAATCAACACCCCCAACTTAAACTTTTGCTTGTCCTCAAGTAAAACACAAGATCAATCAGTTCAATAAGGATGTCTACAAACAGTGCTACTCAAGACTCAACACGAATGCACACAAGAGGTTCAAACTACACATTCAATGTTCAATTGCGCACTCTAAGTTTCAAATCATGACTAACTATCATCAAATAGAACTCAAGCTCACAATGCTTGCTTCAAATGCAAGTTCAAGCTCAACCAAAGCATTCAAATGCCTTCACACCAAGAACGATTCAAAGCTCACACAAAGATTATCAACAAATTATAATTTCGGAATCAAATACAACTCTCACACTCCCAAAGATGAACACATGCATGACTCTACCCATAGGCTTGCCCTTATATTCCAATCAACATTATTTTCAGCTCGCTCAAGATCACAAAGGTCTTTTAAGGCTTGTAATGGGGCTGAGTGTAAAGGTATGATCATTTTGGTTTAGTGACTTCCACCTTCATGAAGTATGGGATGCAAATCACTTTTTCTCCTTCTCTTTCATCCTTCAACAATGTTCACAATTCACCCTATTACTTATTTAAGCATGACTCATTGAATACCCCATTTCTTTTGCTCCATTCACAAACTTTATTTCATAAACTCTTCTCTTTTTCAATCTTTTTCATTTTCACCTTTTTCTCTTTTTTTTACATGGAGGGGTTCCATCTTTTTCAACATGATCCTTCAAAGGTGGATTTTCACATTCCTTGATTTTCCTTCTATTTCACCATACCCCCAACTTAGGCTTTTGGCCTAAGTTTGCTATTCAAACGAACCAATACTTCATGAAGGTTATAGGTAATGGGACAACGATGTTAAAGTTGTTCAAGTTTCTTCCAAAGAAAAGGATAGGCTCAAAAGGTGCCAAGCTAGGTTTACACTCTCACAAGATGGTCAGAAAGAGGTATAAGATCAGTTTTTTTTTGTTCACTCTTCGCAAATTATGCCTAAGATCATTTCAAACACTTGCTTACATCAATCAATTGGACTAATGGGGCTAGTTCTAGGTATCATCAAGCACACAGTTCAAGACAAACTTACCACGCATGGCATTTGACACAATCATCAAACAAGACTCCACAATTTTCAGCTAGAGTGCAATAATCATCACAAGAGATCAACTCAACAACTGGCTAGTCACAATGAGATGCTAGGAGTTCACATATGACCTATGTAAATCAACTTGCCTCATCGTAGCCGAACACTCATATCGTTCAATTGAGAGCACTATTAAAATCATTGGTATTGATCACAATCGACACTCGAAATTGCAAGAGAAAAGCCACAATCTAACACATCAAGAGGTGGCAATTTTTAAAATCAGATCAAAACCATTTGTAATTCAGAACAAAGGACAAATACCATGGATCAAAACCATATATATAAAAACATAAGATACGATACAACATTCACAAAATAAAACCACAAATATCCACAAAACAGCCCAAAAGAGGTAGGTATAGAAATACCTCACCCCGCCAAACTAGTCTAGCAGTTGTCCTCAAATGCAAAGAAATATAGAAACAAAACAAGATAAAAATATAAATGGAGTCAAAAATTCTCCTGCCAGGCTAAGTCTGGGATGGAGTCAAAAATCCTCCTGCCAGGCTAAGTCTGGGGTGACCTCTGCATCTCTGTGACTCCATCATTAGGGGCATTAGTGCCCGGTGCAACAACATCCTTTGCTCCACTGGATACTACCATCAAAGTATCTTTAAGAGATGCCTGCACAACTATCTCAACCATAGCCCCCTCAAGATCCGACAAGTCATCATACATAGTGGCATCTCTAACACCGAGCTCCTCCTCATCCATCTCAGCTTCAGACTCAACAGTTGTGTCCTCTCTATCCACATCTCCAATCGTAGTAGCCAGAGGAATCTCTGAACTAGCAAGGACATCTGCACTCGGGACCTTAGGAATCTCAACTGTGCCAAATAGCATCGATAAATATCTGGACATTAGCTCATCCACATCTCTCCTCAAACCAGTAACATCAGCCTTCAAGGTCGTCACAACAGCAGAATCACCCCGACCCTGCTCACCAGCCTCTGCTTTCACAGCAAGGGCATCTAGTGCAAGTTGGTGGCCATCAATCAACTCCTGATGCTCTCTCATCTCAGCCCTAATTGGGGCCAAGGCAGCAACAATCACCCGCTCTATCAACCCAGGCACAACAGCCTCAACCCGGGAGGCATACACATCAGCAGGTTGAGCAAGATGGTCCATCTTGTACAACATAGCCTGGGTGATATGGGGTCAGGAGGCAGTAGAAGCAACAACATCAGAGGGAGGGGGTACATCAGATGAACTAGGAGGTGCAGAAGTAGAGTGACCAGATGTACCTATCGGCTCACTGGCCTGAAGAGGATGTATTTCCTCATTCAGCAACATGTCAACATCAACTACCAGAGACGTATCTACCGGTGAAACTCTCCTCCTATTGGCCTTATCTCTCATGTACTCAGCCTCTATCCGTTGGATTTTATTAGAGGAAGTGGGAGTCACTTTCACATCCATCTTCTCAATCAAAGGGACACGGGCCTGCCTGCACAACTCGGTGATCAGCACCGGAAATGGAAGAGAGGTTTGACTCTGTTTGACCCTCATGGCCATCTCTTGCTAAATGAACAGACTCAAATTAAGCTTCTCCCGATCCATGATATAGCCCAAACACGCAGCCTTCGGATGCCGGAGGATCGACTCGTTCTGTGAAGACATGATAGTACTGCTAATAAACCCAAACCAGTATCTGGCAGCAACGTTTAGGTCTTTCTTCTCAATAGGCACACAGGCCTCAATTCGTCTTGGAGTCACATCAGAGATCAGAGGTGCTAGCCAACCCTTCAAATCATCGAGGGTTTTCTTCTTGATCTTGTCTATATAAAAGTGCATGAAGTTTCGTGTATACTGGAGTGCACCATTTATATCCGAGCTTCTACACTTCACCTTTTTTACCCGAACTACCACAGATTCAACCGGTTTAAAAGCATTTGCCTTTTTCTTCCCTTTCGCCACCAACTCCCCGTATGCCGAATAAAACTACCGGACCCAAGTAGGGATGTAAGGGCCTCAGGGTTTAGTGAAGATTTCGAATTTGTGGAACTTCAAGGTGCTCCACACTTGCGGATACCAGTCTACCACACCATCAATAGACAATTGCTTCTCCTCAAGAATAGTCCTCAAACCCTCGACTTTTAGCCTGTTAAGTGACCGGGGTGGAGGAACCTGGATTGGCGGAGGAGCATGCACTACTGCCTGAGCTGGGGCTGGAGGAAGAGGCGTCGGAGGCACCGGGATCCTAGACGGATCATTCATCGACTTGGAGCGAAGCTCCGTTCTTCTAGCTTGTAGGAGCTGGTCATCTTCCGGCTCAGAGACGGAGGCCGGAGAACTGCCCTCAGAGTGGCCCTCACTCTCAGAAGTAGTGAGGTGAGTAGCATAGATACCCTCAGTATCGAAGATCCCGTCCGCTGGTGTGGGTTGAACAAGGCCTTTGCCCTTGCCGTTTCCCCCTTTTGGAGGAAGTTTGGAAATCAGGGCCTGGGAGGCTGCAACCTTCTCATTGATAACAATCCCTCTTGCCCGCTTTCGGGGCGGTTAATTCCTTCCTGCAACCTTAGGTCTAGCCATTTCTGCAAAAAAAAAACCACACACATTAAATGCAATTCGAAAAAAATATTCAAAGTTTGAAAACTACACAGAAAGACTCGCTGAACACCTTTGGCGAGCCATGTCGGGCTCGCCGAAAGCTCCAGAGTGAAATCTTTCAAAAGTAAACACAGGTCGGCAATGTTTGGGGAATTTGGTGGATCGCCGACACCATTCGGTGAACTAGAAGTAGCTCGTCGAAAGTTACAGAATAATTTCAAAAAATTGGGGCTTAGAAGGGTGATTAGAAGGGAATTTCGGCGAGTCGTCGAGTGAACTCGGAGAGCTCAAGCGTATTGCCGAAAGTTACAGAACTCAAACCACAAAAATGGAGAACTAAAAGGCGATGGAAGGGGATTTAGGCGAACCGCCGAACCACTCGGCGAGCTCGACCTAGCTCGCTGAATAGTCCAACCTACCAGATTTTCACCTCGACCTTCAAAATCTAACCCGCAACACAGGAAAACAAAAAATTATCCCACTATTCTATGCTATTGGGTTCAGACCCATACTACCCATGCCCACGAGGTACTCAAATTTTCCCCGATTTGGCCAAAATTAGCCAACTGACATCTTTTGCCCTTAAGAATGATGTCAACTGCTCTATCATTGGGCAAAATCTGACAATTGGCACAATTCGGGGTTACTCAGACTTCACCCACACTAGACCCACAAGAAATTCAACTCAACCCAACCAATTTAACATACAAAAGCACAGGATTTCATAATTTATGGCCAGTTAACAACAATTTAAACTAAACACGGGCACGCATTAACACCACACAGTCAACAAATCAAAATTATACACAGAGAGCAACCACAAAATGATCATGCATTTGATTTCACTAAAATATAAAAGCGGGGTTCAGAAAACCAACCTCAGATGCAGAGAATTTGAAAAGCTAGGCTAGCAAAGAATCCAAAAAACATCCAGGAGTTATCGATCCCCCACAAAAAGCAAGTAAACTAGTAAGAAAGTAAGAAAATATGTGGTTGTGAAAGTTGGAAGTCGAAAAGTATGAAAATGAGGGAGATCTTTGAATTCAAAATGGTTTGGCCTTTTTGACTCTTCAGTTTGCGCGCTAATCGGTGACCATGACTTACGTCGCTGACCCACTCGGTGATGCGCTGAGTATGACTTTAGCTCACCGAGTTTTAAAGAACCTCTAGCAAGCTGGGTGGTTCAAACGGAGATCCAAGTCGGGCTCGCCGACCTATTCGGTGAGACGCCGACTTGACCCTTAGCTCGCCTAACTGCCTATTTTCCCAAAATCTCAACTTTTCAACCTGCACATTCAACACCCGTTATTCAAACAACAATATTAAAAATTTAAACACTTGGGTTGTCTCCCAAGAAACACCTTATTTAACATCGTGGCACGATGAGGATACTCATTCAAGATTCATTATTGGGATTGACCATGGTGTCACTCGGTAGTCCCCCTTTTGGCCTTGGTTTCAAATGAGATGAGATTTGACCCATTTGCTATTCCAGCTGTTTAATGGACACCGAGTGGGAGGTAACTGTCTGGCTTAGTGTGGAGACGTCCTCTTTCATTTCTTTAAGCACTTTGTCCGACCCTTCCGCTTTATTTAGAATACGCATAAGCATATCCTCAGTGTGAAAATTCTCTGGGTCAGCCTTTTGCTCCTTTGACTTTTGACGCTCATGGGGAGGAGCATATCTCTCCTTGTAACCATCCCGTTCCTTCCAGTTAGTTCCACGATCACACCATTTCCTGTCACGGTCTCTCCAACCGTCATCACACTCTCTATTCCAACCTTGGTTCCCGCCCGACCTTGGATAGTTCGGACGGAAACCTCCTCCTTGGTTTGCAAGAAAACTGACTTCCTCATTATATAAAGCCTCAAAGTGTGCATCCTCGGGGTTTTCCCCACTAACACCAACAACATTTACGGCCCTTGAACCACTACCCATTACATTCTTTGAAAAAAGATCCAATTGGGTTATCAATTTTGCCATGTTTTGGTCCAACTCTTGGTCTTTTTCTGTATGCTCCTTTGTCATCCTAAAAGTCAAAGGGGACACCTGATCCTCCCGAGTGTACCACACTCAGTTTATCTTCATTATTCTATCAAGGAGAGTTGACGCTATCTCAAAATGTTGCGGCATAATACTTCCTTGGACAAGTTGATCAGCCACACCTTTGTTCACCGAGTCTAGACTCCGGTAGAAGTGTTGTAACAACACGTTGTTTGGCAGCCCGTGAGTCGGGCATTGAAGTAGCAATTTCTGAAATATCAGCGACGTTTCGTGGATTGGCTCACCATCTAAACGTTTAAAACCCTGAATATTATCTCTCAAAGCCATCATCCTCGAAGGAGGGAAGAATCGTACATAGAAGGCCTCAGTCAGCTCTTCCCAAGATGTAATTGAGTCTGCTGGTAGATCAGCTAACCATTTGGTTGCTTCTCCCATCAAGGAGAAAGGAAACAACCGGAGCTGGACTGAATCTTGCGATATGTTTTTGAATGAGAATGAACCACATACGTCCACAAAGTTTTAAATATGATCATGGGGATCCTCATGAGATAGCCCTCCGAGTAGTCCTTTCATTTGCAAGAGTTGCAACATTGTGCTAGTCACGTGGAATACATCATTCCCCACAACCTGAGGCAACCGGATAACACCTACACCACCAACTTGAATGTCATTGACATCATTCAAGTTACTGATGTCATCTTGGTTGCCAAGTTGGCTACCTTTACTTCCGTTCACACTCATCTCGTCACCTGTTCACAACATCCAACAACGAACACAAAACAAAGTAAGTCGATTCAACTACAACACGAGAAGATCACAATCCAAACTTCAATAAGAGAATTCTAAACAACACTCCCCGGCAGCGGCGCCATTTTTTGATAAACACTCAACTACACCTCATCCGATACTAGGTTTAGGCAGTCGTAATCTAATATAAACCCAACATAGAGCTGGGGTCGATCCCACATGGAGTGATACAAGTTAGAATTCAGTTATGAAGTTGTAAATGTGTTCAAAATGATTGTAGGGATAGAAATTATCAAAATCATGCAATTAAATCAAAGGGTTGACAGCAAGTGTCAAATGGGGGGTTTAGGTTTGTCAACTAACAACTAAGAAAACAGGGGAGTGATCAGGTAGATGAGGGATTCCCGGGGATGTGATCGATTAAAGGCTAATTTCGCTACATGGGTAATCATAATTTACTAACAATTGCTGAATCTCAGTGGGTAGGCTAGACTATAGATGCAATAGCTTTCTCTCGAACAACTATTACTATTCAAGCGAGTTCTCTCAAACCTCGACAAGCATAAAACTATAAGCAGCCCAATACCTCAATTTATCTACTCTCTCGAGCTAGATAGTTAGGATCGAGTTAAAATTCACTCTCTCTCACTGAACTGAAAAAAACCCAATCACTACAATCATTGATCGATAACCTTAGTTCTAAAACCTCTTTCTCAAGCAAGCCCAGAACACTAAGTGAAAATTGTATTTGCAACTACAATTCATGGGTTAATACACAACTATCAATTAAACCCACTTCAAATCAACATTTAAATCAGTAAACAACAATACTCATAAGCTAATTAGAGAAAATAATTACATGATCACACCCCCAAGGATGGGGGCTTTAGCCACACATCATAAAAAGGAAGAAATCAATACCAATTACGTTTTCCATAATCTAGGTATTGCAATCCACATCTTCACAATGATCCAAAATGCTCAATATCGAAAACCCAACTCAAAATCCACTAGAAAACTCCTACAACTAAGCAAAGTAATGTTCAAAACCAAAGTCTCAACTTCAACAATTGAGATAATTACTCAGGAAATGACTGGACTCTTTTTCTGCTTTTTGAAATGCCATTTATACGTTATCAAATTTTGGCCTTCATGACCACTACTCGAGGTTAGTCGAGCATCGCTGACCAAGTCGGCGATGCGCCAATGGTTCCATTCCATTGCCGGTTTGCTTTGGCCCTTTAACCTCAGGGTTCTGTGACTTTAGGCGATCTATATAGAGGTCGCCGATCCATTCGGCGGTTCACCAATTATCCATGTCCATCGCCAAGTTGATCTTTCCTCATGGCTGGCACTCTGGAACTTTTGGCGAGCTGAAGAGCCACTTGGCGAGTCACCGAGTGGTCTTGGCGATCACCAGGAATGCCTTTCTTCAACTTCTTCAGCTTTTTCATTCTTTTTTGCCCGGTAATGTCCTTGCCTTGCGTCTTCGCCTTCATTGTTGCAAATCAACACTTTGACATCAGTTTAGAGCATAAATTAGGCACTGAGGACAATAAAACTATGAAAACAAAGCCCTAAATGAGTCGAAATCTCAGAATCATCATCACTCGCTGATTCGCCGACTTCATTCGGCAAACTAAAAGTAGCTCGCCGAAAGTTAGATAATATTTAACTAAAACTGGGGCTGATAAAGGGCGATAGCAAAGATATTCGACGAGTCACCGAGTGAACTCAGAGATCTTGGTAGACCGCCGAATGTTACAAAATAACACCATCAAAATGAAAAATAAAAAGGTGATCGAGGGGTCACTTGACGAAATGCCGAGTCATTCGGTGAGCTCGACTAAGCTCGCTGAATGGTCTCTCGTGCCAATTTTTGACCCCGACCTTCAATTCTCAACACACAGCCTACAATAGTGAAATTAAAGCCCTATTCTATGCAATTAAACCCAGACCCATATCAATAATGACCCCAGGGTACTCAGACTTCCCCCGATTTGTCTAAAATTGACCAATCAACATCTTTTACCCTTTAGAATGATGGCACCCGCTCTATCATTGGGAAAATTCAGTCGGTTGGTACAATTCAGGTTACTCAGACTTAACCCGCACCACACCCAACATACAACCATTACACACCCACAATTTTAATCAATTTAAACACAGAAATCAACAGTTATGGGCTAAAACACAAAAGTAAACATGATACGTAAGCAGCCTTTAACTAAAAATCAACCAACTACGCAAGATTATGCAATAGATCAAACCAAAATACTAGCAAGCATAACAAACTACTAAAAATCAAGCAAAGATCGGGACACCAACCTCAAAAGTAGAAGGAAATCACAAGCTAGGCGAGCAAATACGGAAGCAAAATGCAAATTCCCCCGAGCAAATGATCCCCACACGAAAATAAAAACCAAAATATAATCTAAGTATGAAGTGAAATAGTGCAAGAGTAGAAAAATGTCATATGAAAGGGAATTTTGAATTTAAAACGGTTAAGGCCCTTTTTGACCTTTCAGTTCGCTCCCCAGTCGGTCATATTAACTTATGTCGCAAACCATTCAGCGATGCGCCGAATGGTGCTTTTCCCACCAAAGTTACCAAAACTCCAGAAATTTAGTTGGTCAAAAAGGCAGTCCAGATCGTGCTCACCAACCTGTTCGGTTAGTCGCCGACACAGTTCCTGAGCTCGCCTAATTGCCTCTTTTCCCCAAATTCCGAATTTTCAATCTGTACATCTAACAACCATTATTCAAATAGCAAAATTAAAAACTAGAAACTTGGGTTGCCTCCCAAGAAGCACCTTAGTGAACGTCGTGGCACGATGAAGACATGCTTTCAAGCTTCATTCTTTGCATTAACCATGGTATCACTTGATAATCCTCCTTTTGGTCTTGCATTTAAATTAGTCGAGATCCAACCTATCTGTGCTTCCAGCTGCTTAATTGATACCGAATGTGAGTAACTATTTCGTTAAGAGAAGAGACATCATCTTTTATTTCCTTTAGCACCTTGTCTGATCCTTCCACTTTATTGAGAATGCGAGCAAGCATATCTTCGGTGCGGTAATTTTCAGAATCAGCCCTTGGCTCTTTTGTATTTTGACGCTCATAGGGAGGTACATATCATTCTTTGTCACAACCCCTCTCTTTCCAATTCGTACCACGGTCACGCCATTCCCTATCTCGGTCTCTACAACCATCATCACGATCCCTATTCCAACCTTGATTTCCACCTGGCTTTGGATAGTTCGGATGGAAAGCTCCTCCCTGATTTGCTAAGAAATGTATCTCTTCATTCTGCATAGCTTCAAATTGCACTTCATCAGGATTTAGTCCATTAACTCCAATCACATTCACAGCCTTAGAACAAGCTCCTATGACGTGCATTGTAAATAGGTCCATTTGGGTAATCATCGTGCCTATGTTTTCATCCCATTCTTGGTTCTTTTCCATCTCTTCCTTTGTCATCCCATATTTCAAAGGAGACAATTGATCTTCTCTAGTGTATCAAGAACGATTGATTTTTGCGATCTCATCAAGAAGAGTAGATGCTATGTCAAACAATTGTTGCATGATTCCTCCTCGAACAAGCTGGTCAGCTACACCTTTGTTTACTGAATCGAGGCTCCAGTAAAAATATTTTAGCAACACATTGTTCGAGAGTCAATGAGTTCGACATTGGAGCACCAATTTCTGAAACCTCAACCATGTCTTATGACTAGGTTCACCATCCACTAGCTTAAAGTTCCTAATGTTATCCCTCAATGTTACCATCTTTGAGGGACGAAAAAACCATACATAAAACGCATCAGTGAGCTCCTCCAAAGAAGTAATTGAGTCCTTTGGTATATCGGCTAACCACTTTTTTGCCTCCCCCATTAGAGAAAAAGGAAACAAACGAAGTCGGATCGACTCTTGAGTGATGTTCTTGAAAGAAAATGGCCCACACACATCCACAAAGTTTTGGATGTGGTCATGAGGATCCTCAGTCGCAAGACCTCCAAAGAGACCCTTCATCTGCAACAACTGCAATATAGTGCTAGTCACATGAAACACCGCATTGCCTACAGTCGCAGGCAATCGAATAACACCTGTACTTCCCAACTGATCTTCATTGTAATCGTGCAAATTACCAATGTAATTATCATTGTGCCCAATTTTCCTAGCATTTATCCCGTTAACACTCATCTCTTCACCTGTTGAAGAGCAGCCAACAAGACACAAAAATAAGTTGATTCAACTACAACAAGTTAAGTTCATAACTAAACTTCACTAAAAGAATTCTAAACGCCACTCCCCAGCTGCAACGCCATTTTTGATAATGCTCAACTACACTTCATCCGATTCAAAGGGTTGGCAATCGCTAATAAGTATAAACCCAACTAAGAGTTGGAGTCGATCCAACATGGAGTGATACAGTAAAGAATTCAATTACGAAGTTAAATAGTGTTCTAATCATTTGTAGAAGTAGACATTTTTGAAAACAATAAAATAAATGACAAGGGGTTGACAATTAATGTCAAATAGGGTGTTTTGAGTGAACAGTTAACAACTACAAACAAACGGGGGTAAACAAGTAGAGAGGGATCCTTGGGAGTGTGATTAATTGAATGCCAATTTCACTAAATGGGTGATTATTACTTACTAGAAATCATTGAATCATAGTGGGTAGGCTAGGCTTTAGGTGCAATAGCCATTTCTCAATCAAATTTCAAGAATCAAGTGAGTTCTCTCAAACCTCGACAAGCATAACACATATAAACAACCCAATACTTCAATCAATCTACTTTTTCAAGCTAGATTAGTAGGATTGAATTTAGACCCACTTTCTCAAGCTAAGTCTACAATAACTCAATCAGTACAATCATCAATTAATAGTTTTTACTCTAAAATCTTTTTCTCAGGCAAGCTTAGAATGCTAAACTAGAACTGCATTTGCAACTACAATTCATCAATTAAAATTCAACTATTAATTGAATCCACTTCAAATAAACAATAAAATCAGTAAATACTAACACCCATAAGCTAATTGAAACATTCAATTACATAATCACACCACCAAGAATGGGGGTTTTAGCCACTCATAATAAAGAGAAAAAAATCGTTACCAACTATGTTTTCCATAAGCTTGGGCAACAATCCACAAGTCTTCAAAAAGCTCTGATTGAATTCATAATCAAATAAACCCTCATTCTCTACTCAAAAAGTCAAAGAACAATGTTTAGAATGTTAGGGATCAAAAACCTAGAACTGGACAATGTGGGAACTCTCAAAAACTCCAGAACTTCTTTTGAAAATTGCATTTATACGTTACCAGAATTTCATCTTCGGAGTCATTCCGCAAAAAAGATCGGGCTTTTCTGACCTGGTCGGCGACGTGCCGAATGCTCCCTTATATCGCCTTCATTGCTTGGCCTTTCACCACATCTGTTATGTAACTTTAGGCGATCTAAATTGCAATCTCCAATCCAGTCGGCACTTCGCCGATCCAGTCGACGCTTTGTCGAATCACAAATCTTCTCGCAGAGTTTGTCTTATCCATGGGCTGGCATGCTGGAACTTTAGGCGAGCTGAAGGTCCACTCGGGGACTCGCCGAGTGTCTTTGGAGAGTACCAAGCTTGTTTTTCTTCAGCTCTTTCAGTTTTTTCTCTCTTTTTTGCCTGATAATGTCCTTTCCTTGCTCTTTTGCCTTCCTTACTGCAAATTAGCATATTCAGATCAGTTTAGAGGATAAAATAGGCATTGAGGACACTAAAAATTTGAATATCAAGTCCTAAATGAGTCAAAATCACCGACTCATCAACGATCATATGTTGTATCCTGATTTACTTGATGATAATGCACACATTCTGTATAGGGAGATGTAATTTTGTCTTCATCTTTTTTTCCAGAAAATTCATGATGTACAAAATCATTTACTCCATCCAAGTATTCTTTAATAACTCTGCCACAATACATCAACTTTTTATTACTAGTATTGTCTATAAAGTTAAGGATTTTCTTTTTTCAACAGATACTGTAGGAACTACATAAAGATATGTTAGAAAAAAATGTTGGAATTAATCAATATGTAATTGCATAATTCAAAGGATGTCATTTTAACAATTTGAATTATAAAACAAAATTCTGATTCTAATCTATTCAAATAATGAGTGATATACACACATGAGAAAGTTAGAAGGCTTTCATTAAACATTTCTTTTTTAAGATAGACTAAACTTAAAAATTGCACCCATAAAATGAAGCATAGTTTAAACAAAGAACAATACTAAAAACTTATCTATTGTAAACTTCAATGAAACTTAAATTTGAAGAAGGATAGGTTATGGATTCATTAGACCCATGCTAACTACATAAAAGGTGAGAATATATGGACTATCACCCCGACAAAATCTTAATAGACTGTTAAGAAGATTCTGGAGACTAAGGATTACTTCAATGCTAGTTAAGCAAAAACCGTCATTAAATTTCTATCAGATTGTAGCTAACTTTTATTGTTAGAAAGAAATAATCAAGGTAAAGCTTGCACAGTTAAGAGTATTCTAAAAAGAGTTTTGTTCAAGAAATTCATGTTAGAGGAGAATTAACATAAACTAAATGCGGTTTTATAGCTTCTACTTACAGATTTAAGCTTTTGATAGTTCAAGTATTTAGAGCTTCTGATTGCAATACACTTAAGGCTTACATAGATGGCTGAAATTGGGTGTACAAATGGACCTGATTGTTCATTATGTGGCAGGAACCTGAGGCAATTGAGCACCTTTCCAGTAAGTGCCAATTTACTGCTATGTTTGGTCTCAACTTCTAAAATGCCAAAGGGTGTGCCAAATGTTAATGGTTAGAAAAAATATTCATTAAATTACTAGCAGATTGTAGCTACCATATATGGTTAGAAAATAAATCATCAAGGTAAAGCTTTCAAAGTTAAGAGTATTCCAAGAAGGGTTGGTGAAGATATTCATGTGCGAGATGAAATTATAGAAAGTACATATGGTTTTGTAGCTCCTACTTACAGATTTTAAGCCTTTGACAGTTCAAGTACATAGAGCTTCTGATTGTATTACACTTAAGACTTACCTAGACTGTTGAAATGGGGTGTACAAACTGACCTTATTGTGTATTATGTATTATGAACCTAAGACAATTGAGTACTTTTTCTTTAAGTGTCGATTTACTGATGTTGTTTGGTCTCAACTTCTAAGACGCCTAAGGGTGTGCCAAATTTCTATGGGCTGGTTTGTAGAGGATAGTTGGCCTATATAAAATGCTAGAAGTCGTTCTAGTTCAGCACAATAGAGAAAGAAGCGATACAACTTCTATTCACTTCTCACTTTAACCGACAAAGAACTCACTTCTAATATCACTGATCAGGAGAAAACATGTCACAAAACTGAATTCAGTTTCCTTTCTTCAACCATAGTCAACTTTTTATTGAATTTCAACAGTCAAAACATCTAATACTGAAAGGATGCATATAGAAACTGAATTTAGGTACTATCAGAGCCGTATCTCTTCTATAAAAGAATCATCTGAAGCTTATCATATATAGGAAACACATCAAAGAGTAGAAAATACATGAAGAATCTTAGCACCAGAACCTTTGAAAAGAGATTCAGCACCAGTTAAATTTATAAAGTTCAATATCGATAACACATTACTTGTAATACTGTATATTTATAACATCAATATTCATAAAAGACACTTATAGCAGAGTAATAAAATCAATCAGTTCCCTTTGAACTAATAGCAGACAAAAGTCACTCAACACACTAATTAAATATGAAAAAGACACTACTTTTATGAAAATATAAATCGCCTATACTATTTGAGGTCCTGGGAGGCAGAATATTTATCCAAAAAAGACAAGAAAGTGAAGGATAAGAATGAATCCCGTGAAACCTACAAGAAAACGTACATTAAGAACAAAATTATGAAACCTTAAAACTTCACATGCTTCACAAAATAGATTCTTGTTCAATTAGTTGATAAGATATGACCCAAATATACAACCACAATTAAAAAATTGTCGCAGTGGCTATGTGGTAAGGGGTCGTTTCAGTGTCATAAACTGAATCATAAATATTAGGAACCATAACTAATACACATAAGAACCAGAGAGAACACTGTGACACAAGGGGATATAGAACAAGTTCTTCACATGCTTAAATTGAGATGTTCAACAATTAAATTACATGAAGCAGTAGGTGGAAGCCTTTGTCAAAATGTAATCTTAAACAACCATATTTTAAGCAAGAAAAACTTACATAAATAATACTAAAGTATCACCAAAAGCCATTTTAAACACTTGACAAGTTACCTAAAACTTACCTAATTGATGAATAACGATACACCTCTTTAAGTTAACTGGACTAATTTAAGATTATGCAAATACGTTTAGAGTGGGTGGTAAAAATCAGCCTGTCAGAGAAATAGTTGATGAATATGTTAGGGTAAAGGCAGTGTCTTACGGTGATGCAGTTCTAACTGACATATTCATTCGAATATATTATGATAATAATATCTCTAGTGTAGAAATTAATATCTCTGAAGAATAGATAGCTCGCCAGGTTGCTGGAAGCGTGGAAGGGGATGGGGTGTATGATCATATAGCTGTGCAAAAGATAATTAATATTAAACGTAAGTACCGTAATTATATCACAAGTGGTGGGTAGGCGTCATACTGGGAATGAAGAGGGGAGTAAGCTTTAATGAATTTATATTAACATTGCTAACCAATTGTAGTATGGGATTTGCATTTCGCTTTCTACCTGGCCAAACTAAGTTTTTACTAAAAGAATTAGAATATTCAAGTGATCAATTAGAAAAACTTTCTATATACAGTAATAATCTTGGTTTGTCATACTGATAAGATGTATGTGTCCACTATCAGTCAATGGACCAGGTCCCTTGACACGGCAACAACAATAATAAACAGTACAAGCAGTAATGTAAACAACACAAGCAGTTTACGTGAAAACTCCCTTGCTCATGGACGGTGAAAACCACGACCTTTACTCATAAGATTTCAACCTAACTCCATTTAACTCTAAAAGTAGCGATTGTTCAGATTACAAACTCTTTTAACCTAGGAATTTAACTCTAAATCCCTTCCCCCTCAATGTAGAAACTCTACTACAAAGAAAGAACTAAGAAATAACTCTATTTCCCACTAAACAACCGAACTCTAGATGACTTAGACTTCAACTAAGCAACAACTCTGTTGCCCACTAAACCACCTAACTATAGATGATTTAGACTTCAACTAAGCAACAACAATGTTGCCCACTAAACCAATTAACTCTAACCGATTTAGACTTTTCTTTTGAAACGAGCAAAGATCTAATTCCTTTATAACATAGGAATAGATTTAAAAGATAAGCACTGAAGTATAACTCCTAAGACAACTAAGACGCATGCATCTCTATCAGGTCCCTGTTGTTCTTGTGGAGGATATTTCTCGAAAAGGTGGTTTTTCTTGTGTTCTTGAATATTACAGGAATACAAAAACTAAGGTTGTGTCTCTTGAAAGGAACCTTATAAACTAATAGACAGAACCTTGGAGACCAGCTATTTGCTAAGGACTCTACCGCACTATTGTTTGCAAGTCGTGCACCGTTGTCTGGATGCCGTGCACCAACTCCTACAGAGTGTACTTTTTCCAGTTGTCAATTTCTCGTGCATTTTCACTATAGGATCAGGTCCCCTTATAAGATTCCTTTGTTTGTCAAATCATCAAAACTAGAATTAACATTTTCCCCCTTTTTGATGATGACAAACACACAATGCCTTTCCCCCTGCCACCACTACTTCTCTATCCCCTTTGTGAACTATGTGATCGAAGATAACTTCTATCATGTGCAGCCAGTAATTTCCCCCTTTTGGCATCATAAAAAATACAGGCAATAAACCAGATTAAGATTAAGCCTGCAAGGTAAGATCTGAGCCTATGGCAACACATCATAATCAGAGAAAGCAAAAAGAAGATCGATCAAACCCAAACAAGGATCCATTTCATTGCACAAAAGTAAGCATTCAATACATTAGAATTAAACTGCTTAAGAGAACCACGAGATACTGCCCACACAAGGATAAAAAAGAAGCAAAAGAAAGGGACTAGGAGGAGGGAGGTTTTTGAGTGAGGGATTGGATGAAGAGAATAAGTCTATCATTGGCAGTGTCATGAGCCTTGATCAACTTCTCTTGAAGCTCAGTATTCTAGGCCAAGAGAATTGCATTCTTCATCCTTAATTCAGTGACTTCTGTTGTACCGATTCCCATGTTTGTGCTTTTGTCAAGTGAGCCTTTAATAATGCTATCTCAGCCTTCATTCTTAAGTTGACTCTGCTCCACCACTAATTGAGACATCTTGCTCAGTTGCCCTGTTCTTTCTTTTATGCGTTCACACTCAACCAAGGTGTTTAGGGAAAAGGACTGTTTCACTGTTCCTACAGTACCTGCTCCCACAGGAACATAAAGATGCTTGAACACCTTGGTGAGGAAGTATCCATACCCCATGCAATGCTTACCCTTTTGTTCCACCACTATTTTGTGCATATGCTCTAACATGAGGGTTGGAAGATTCAGGAGATCAAACTTGCAAAATGCCTCCATCAGAAATAGATCAGCAGCAGAGGCAACTGTTTTTTTCTCAGACCTCGGAAGAATCACTTTGTTAACAAACTCAAACAACAGTTGATGGTCCCACTTCATGAGCTTCTTTTGAATTCCTGCATATTTCATCTTTGGAAGTTTGGCACACTCATTTGCAAAGCTTTTGCTGCAGGTTTTTCCTACCACGGATCTAATCCCTTATCTGGGCACTCCCAATATTTCTACCAATCTTTCCTCATTGAGATGAAAACTTCTATTCCCAACTAACGTGTTGAGGCTTCCATCCTCCGTAAACTCAACATTGTAATAGATGTCCCTTACTTGTTCCTCATGTAATACGGGAGATTGGGTCATAAACAAGTGAGTACATGATTGAATCTCAACTATATCAGCCAAGGTGCACACACCAGGCTTCCAGATGATCTCAGGATAAAAAACTCTTCCACTTAGGACTTTCTGCATTCTCAGATTGTCAACAATGTCCTTCTTGGTTTGATTTTTTTCCACTTTCTTCATTTTGGAACCTGTCCACTTTCTGACTTGGGATCCGAATCGGGTGACACTTCTCTTCCCCTTTTGGATCTCTCCTTTCCGCTCTTCTATTTTGACTCCTTCCCTTTTCCCTTTGTTGTAGCAATAACCCTTTTGGCAGACGATTTCCTAGATTTTTGTTTTCTCTTCTTCTTTCCTTGTTCCTCTTTCCTTATTTGTTCTGAAGCCAGAGTGATGTCCTTCGACACCGTATCACTTTCTGATTATTCATTTGAAACATCCACGACCCCCTCAGCAGGAACCACAAACTCCTCTTCACCAGTCTCTCTTCTTCTTCTAATTTCAGTAGTGGTGGCCTTACTTACTTTCATTGCATCACTCATAAGTTTCTGAGTGGCACCCATGGTAGAAGGTTTCTTTGTTGGTGTCTCCTCTACAACTTTCTCCTTTCCCTTGTTCGATACAGGGACCATTCTTCTCTGTAAGGACCAACGTAGAGGAGTATTATCTTCTTCATCATCCTCTGAATCAATGAAGGGTGGTAGTCCAACTTCAGGAGTCTGTCAAATACTGGTTCAGCATTATTAAGAAAATCCTCTGCAAACCTACTTTCTCCTTCATTTCTTACTCCATCTCTCATTTATGTCAGTCTTTCCACAACTAAATTCTCACTAGCAGCGAGAATGTTGGATTCAGAGTACCTATTCTCCGGAAGATCTCCCTCAAACAGATAGTCGGAGAGCACAGATGGTTGAGGACCAGGTTGGAATGAAGGCGCTGGATCATTTAGATGGATAGGAGACTCTGGGGCAGGAGAACAGGGTTCAGTAATGTTGACCAGAGGAATGGCCGACATTTTTGTTGGAGAGGCAACACAAGAAGAGGTATAAAAGGCTACAGGGTTTATTTCATTTAGAGAGTCCATCATCCTTTTAGACGAAGATGGTGATTGAGACATATTTTAGAGGAGACTCATAGAGAAATGGGAGAGAAAGATATTAGGGTTTTCGGAAAACTTAAGAAGAAGAGTTTGAAAAGTGTGTCAAGAGAAAGGGAGGGAAGGTGTATAAAAAGGAAATGAAAGGGTGTGTCAGGTCCCTGAGTAGACGCGTCGCTTGGAATTAAAGCGATGGGACAACGGTTAGAGTGGCCTATGACTGACACGTGGAGGTCACAACGGTTCTCAACATTAGTTCAAAAATAATGTAGAGAATGATAACCTTTAGACAGGACCAAGCATCTATCCGTAATTTTGAGAATGTTGATCCCTGAATTGTTATGACCTTCCTTCATTTCTGCAGTTCCTTATGAGTGTATACCTGTAAAAGGTACACAATTGATCTTACCAAAGCAAACCATTACAAATAACAAGGATACCTGCCCTCCTGATCATAGCCAATGAGGGTTGGATGCTTTTGGATAAGATCAACTCAGTCCATCTTCATCATCCCCAACTTCAAATCTGTTACTCTCAAACTGATCCTTGCTTAGATCTTTAGTGAAAATGTCAGCAATATGGTCTTTAGTCCTGCATACTTATGTTCCCCTTTTCTAAATTGTCTATCAGAAAGTGGTGTCTCACATCAATATGCTTTGTTCCTTTATGCTGAACTGGATTCTTCCCCATATTGACAGCACTTGTATTGTCACACATGAGTGGGATGGTGTGAGTGAGTACTCTAAAATCTTCAAGCTGCTACTTTATCCATTGTAGTTGTGCACAACAAGATGTAGTTGCTACATATTCCGCTTCAGCTATTGAGAGAGCCACTGAATTCTGTTTCTTGCTTCCCCAGGATATAAGTGAGGAACCCAGAAAGTGGGCCATTCCTGAAGTGCTCTTTCTATTCACTTGATATCCTGCGAAGTCTCCATCAGCATATCCCACCAGTTCGAAAGAATCTCCTGCTAGATATAATAGAACCAGGTCCCCTGTCTTCTTCAGATACCTCAGAATCCCCTTGGCTGCCTGATATAACATCTCAAATACACCTCATCCATTTCTAGGTGTAAATGGTCGTTAATCAGTGTAAAACCCAACTAAGAATTGGGGTCTAATCCACAGGGAGCAGTACATGTTTAAATTCAGTTATGAAGTTATAACGTGGTCTATTCGGTTATAGGAATGTAAATTATCGTAAACATGTAAACAAGTCTAAAGGGAGTGACAAAAAATGTCAGATGGGGGTTTTGATTTGTCAATTAACAGCTACAACACAATCAAACACGAAGAAAGTAGGAATATAGAGAGGAATTCTCAGGATGTGATCGATTATGGGTGAATTTCACTGTACAGGTAATTGAAATTACTGACAAATAGCTTAATATCAATGGGTAGACTAGGATATAAGTAAGATAGTTTTATCTTGAAGAACTTCCCCGATTCAAGTGATTTCTTCCGAACATCAACAAGCTTTGCAAATAAGAACGACCCACACCTTAATTCACCCACTCTCTCGAGCTAGATGGGTAGAATCGAATTTAGAATTTACTCTTTCGAGCTAAACTCAAATCAACCCAATAACTACAATCATTAATCAAAAGCTTTGGTTCTAAAACTTCTCTCTCAAGCAAGCCCAGAACTATACACTAGAATTGCATTGCAACTACAATTCTTAGATTAAAACATAGCTAACAATTAAACCCACTTCAATTAAGCATTAAAATCAGTAAATAACAATACCCATAAGCTAATTCAACCCATAATCACATGATCACACCCCAAGAAATTGGGGTTTTAGCTAAGCATCATAAAAAGGTAAAAACAGTTACCAACTAGATTAGCCATTAGCTGGGTAAGAGTCTCCAAACCTTTACAATGCTCCAAAGTGATTAAATTCAAAAACCCACTTACAGATCCTTAAAGTTTTCAATAAGAACTCAAAAAAACTAGAAGAAAACTCTAAAACTAGAACTTGGGGATCAAAAACTATCTGGATACTGCAGAACTCCTCAAAATTCCTTTTAAAATCCAATTTATAGTTGCCTACGTTTTGGCCTGAAAGTCCACTAGGCGGTATGAGTCGAGCCTCGCCGAGTGGTTCGACGATCCGCCCTTTGCTCCCATCCATCGCCATTTTTCATTCATCCTCAGCATCGACCTGTAACTTTGGGTTATCAAAGTTGTTGTCGCAGAGTGGATCGGTGATTCACCGAATGCCCATTTCTATCGCCAACTTGGATTTTCCCCAGGGCAGGCATGCTGGATCTTTAGGCGAGCTAAAGAGCCACTCGGCGGTGCGCCGAGTGGTCTTGGCGATCACCAGGATTGCTTTTCTTCACCTCTTCAACTTTTTAGTTCCTTTTTGTCTAGTCATGTCCTTGCCTTGCTCCTTAGCCTTAATAGCTGCAAATCAACACTTTAACATCAATTTAGGTCATAAATTAGGCATTTAAGGACACTTATGCTATCAAAACAAAGCCCAAATGAGTCGAAATCTCGAACTCATCACTACCTTCAAATATGACTCTTTGGGAAAGGCTTAAAATATAGCACACATGCCCACACTGAAGACGATGTCAGGTCTGCTTGTTGTTAGATACAACAATGATCCAATAATTCCTCTGTACATAGTCTGATTCACAATAGCATGAGAATCATCTACTCCCAATTTTGAGTTTGTACCCATGGAAGTATCAATAGGTTTAGAGTCCAACATGTGAAATTTCTTCAGCAGCTCCTTTATGTATATTTCTTGGAAAATTGAGATGCCACTTGAGGTTTGCTTGATATGCAGCCCTAAGAAGAAGTTCAGCTCTCCCATTATACTCATTTCAAATTCATTCCCCATTAGTGTGGAAAACTACTCACACAAGATCTCAGAAGTTTCTCCAAAAATAATATCATCAACATACACTTGAATGATGAGCAACTCTTTGCCTTTTGTCTTCAAGAATATAATATTTTCTATCTTTCCCCTTTAGAATCCATTTTCCAGAAGAAATTTAGACAGCCTTTCATACCACGCTCTGGGAGCCTGTTTCAGTCCATACAAAGCCTTGTCCAGTTTAAACACATGATTTGGACAATTAACATCCTCAAAGCCAGGCGGTTGCTTTACATACAGTTCTTCCTACAAGTCACCATTTAAGAATGCACTTTTTACATCCATTTGAAACAACTTGAATTCCATGAAGGCTGCAAAGGCAATAAGAATTCTGATAGCCTCCATTCTAGCCACAGGAGAAAATGTTTCATCATAGTCAATGCCTTCTTCTTGATTATATCCTTGAACCACCAGCCGTGATTTGTTCCTTGTGATGACACCATTTTCATCAAGCTTGTTTCTGAACACCCATCTGGTCCCTATGACAGTTCTGTCATCAGGTCTGGGTACCAGGTGCCATACTTTACTCCGCTCAAATTGATGAAGTTCCTTTTGCATGGAATTTACCTAGTCAACATCCTTCAAAGATTCCTTAATGTTTCTGGGCTCAACATTGGATATGAATACTGAGAATGCCACCATATTTCTAGTTTTGGATCTGGTTTGGATTCCAGAATTCAATGGAGAAATGAGACTATCAAGAGGATGAGACGACTGATGTTTCCACCATGACTTAGAATTCAGGGGTTGGGGTTGATCAGCTTCCTCCTCTTCATCTTCGAAGTCATCATTCCCAGGTTGAGGTGAATCCTCAGGTTCAGCATTTTAAGATGAACCAGGTCCCTCGTCAGGATCATCATCTTCATTTACTTCTTTAGTTGGAACAGGTTGGCCAATATCAGGACCTTGACTTCCTTCAGCTTGTGACTCATTCACCCCATCTCTCTGAATCTGAATAAGTTCTTCCAGCTTATCATTATCCTTGTGATTTAGATCGGGGAGATCACCAGTTTCATAAAAAATCACATGAACACTTTCTTCAATGCACAATGTTCTTTTGTTGTAGACTCTGTAGGCTTTACTGGAAGATGAATTTCCTACAAACACTCCTTCATCGCTTCTAGGATCAAATTTTTCTAGCTCATCCTTCCCATTGTTCAACACAAAACATTTACACCCAAAAGCCCTTAGATAACTCAGTTTGGGTTTTCTATTTTTGAGTAGTTCATAAGGATTCTTATTCAATAGAGACCTGATCAAACACCTGTTGGTCACATAACAGGCAATGTTGATTGCTTCAGTCCAAAAGTACTTAGGAAGAGTTCAGTCTATGAGCATGGTTCTGGCAATGTCGACCAGAGTTCTGTTCTTCCTTTCAACAACAACATTTTACTGTGTTGTTCTAGAAGCTGAGAAGTTATGATGAATTCTATTTTCAGCACAAAAGTTGTCAAGCTTTGCAGTTTCAAACTCAGTTCCATGATCAGACCTGATCCCTACAATCTTCCAGTTCAGCTTTGTTTGAATCATTTTGATAAAGATCATCAACACATCATATGTCTCGTCCTTGGACTTAAGAAAGATAGTCCAAGTGAACCTTGAATAGTCATCCACAACCACCAGAATATACCTTTTTCTACCTCTACTTTGAATCTTTACATGCCCGCACAGATCCATGTGAATCAACTCAAGAGGTATTGACGAACTCACTTGCTTCTTTGATTTGAAAGATGATTTGGTCTGTTTACCTTTGATACACTTATCACATACTTTGTCTTCATTGAACTTCAATCTTGGTAAGCCACGAACCAGGTCCCTGGAGACAAGTTTTTTTAGCAAAGAGGAACTCACATGGCCAAGTCTTCGATGCCATAAGTTGGCACTTTCACTTTGGGCACTGAGACAGGTTAGATCATCTCCTTGTGCAGTGTCCAGGTCAGCCACATACATGTTCTTGCACCTTCTGGCCGTTAAGATCACCTCTTTTGTTGATAAGTTAGTAACAATGCACCTTTTTGATAGAAATCTGACCTCATTACCTTTATCACATATTTGAGACACACTGAGAAGACTATATTTCAGTCCACTTACATATTACACATTCTCAATTGAGTGTTCAACCGATTTTCCAATTCTTCCAACACCAAGAATATACCCCTTCTTTCCATTACATAAAGAGACACCTCCACCTTGAAGTGCCTTGAGTGAGAGGATGTTTCCAGTCCTTCCAGTCATATGCTTTGAACATCCACTGTCTATGAACCAGCACTGACTGCTACCTCCTCCACTCCCCTGCAACAAAGATTACTTGTTAGACTTAGGAACCCATTTTAGTTTGAGTTCCCAGTAAGCAGATAGAGGCATAATGAGAGAACTTCTTGTCTAATGAGGCTGACTAGTCTTTCTCATGTTAGAAGATCTGGGAAAGGGAGCAGGTCCCTTGTTCTGTGTGACCTTTTGTCTGGAGTAGACTGAAAATTTTTCTTGAGAGCTTTTCCAGGCTAGACAGTCCTTCTTCAGATGACCATTGTGACCACAGTGAAAACATAACAGATTGTCAGACACAGAAACATACTTGCTATGAGGATTATAAGGAGGACTGATGTTAAGCTTCCTAGACCCTTCCCGTTACTGTGACTCTGACTGGTAATGTTGGAAAGTAGTTTAGAGGAGTTAGTCCATCTTAGAGATTTTTTCAGTTCTTCTCTAAGATCGACTAGGTCCCTTTCCATCTGGCCATTTCTTTCCAAGGCCAATGCAAGTTTAGTTTCAGCAGTGTTCAGGCTAGTTTCTAGCTCTATTATCAAGCTACTAGCCTCTCCCTTTCCTCTGCCACATTTCTCACTCCGCATCTTTAGTTTTTCTTTGACTTCTAGATTTATAGTCTCTATGACAGTCGGTTGTTTCTCAATAATAGACATATGATCAACCAAGGCTATCTTTTCTTCATTAAAAATATCTAGATTATTGTTCATCGAGTCCTTTTCAGTTGTTAAATCAGTGATAGATTCAATCAACTTTCTAACAGAGTAAACATTCATGTTTTGTTTAAGGTCAGAAAGGGTTACCTCATCCTCAACTTCTTCATTGTCAGATTTTGTGATGAAGGTGAACATGATATCAAACACATCTTCATAGTCTTTAACTGCAAGCATGGATACATCTTCAGGATTTTCTGACTCATCTGAGTCACTTGAGGAATCACCCCAGACAACAAGAGCTTTCTTCACACCATAGTCAGCTGCAGCTTTTCTTCCTCTCTTATCAGGGATCGGGTCCCTTCTCTTTTCCTTATCTACTCCAGGCCTTGGATAGTCTTTGTGTTCTACCTTGTGCATGGGGCAGTCTCTGATAAAGTGCCCTGCCTTTCCACACTTGTGACATAGGTCGCTTGCATTTGCAGCCCTGTCGGAGTTCCCTCCTTTTCGAAAACCTCCATGTTTCCTCACTATTTTCTGAAATCTCCTAGTGAGGTAGGCCATGTACTATTCTTCATCAGAGATTTCACCTGATGTCACCTTAAGAGCTAGGGGCTTGTCTCTCTTCACTTCCTTCTTTGAAGCTTCTTGGTTTCTATTCATTTCATACGTTTGAAGGTTTCCAATCAGGGTATCCATAGTCAGCACCTTCAGGTCCTTAGCTTCAGTAATAGCATCGACCTTGCTTGCCCAGACTTTGGAAGGATTCAAAGAATCTTCCTAACCTATTTACTTGGGTGAATAGGTTCTCCCAAACAACGTAGCTCATTAGTGATGAAGGAGAATCTTGTATGCATGTCGTGGATAGTTTCTCCTTCTTTCATAGTGAAGTTCTCATACTGGGTATTCAACATGTATACCTTTGATTCCTTTACTTGCTCTGTTCCCTCATGAACAGTCTTGAGGAAATCCCATATTTCTTTTGGTGATTCGCATGCAGAGATGCGATTGTACTCTTCAGTACCTATACCACACACCAATAATTTCTTAGCTTTGAAACTCTTTTCAATCTTCTTTCTGTCCGCTTCATCATACTGTTGACGAGTCTTTGGAATGAATCTTGTGATTTCTCCATCCTTTATTTCCATTGTGGGAACAAAAGGTCCATCCAACACTATATCCCATAACTCACTGTCCTCGGCCATCAAAAAATCATGCATCCTCGTCTTCCACCAGCTGTAGAACTGACCATTGAAGTAGGGTGGCCGGGTTGATGATTTTCCTTCTTCTAGGTTAAGTGGAGCCTCCATCTTTTCACAGGAATCTCTATTGGTGTTAACAGCTAGAGAGAACCTGCTCTGATACCAATTGATAAGGTGTATGCGTCCACTATCAGTCAATGGACCACGTCCCTTGACACAACGAGAACGGTAATAAATAGAACAAACAGTAATGTAAACAACACAAGCAGTTTACGTGGAAACCCCCTTGCACAAGGATGGTGAAAACCACGACCTGTACTCACAGAATTTCAACCCAACTCTATTTAACTTTAAAAGGATCGATTGTTCATATTACATACTCTTGTAACCTAGGAATTTAACTCTAAATCCCTTCCCCCTCAATGTAGCAACGCTACTACAAAGAAAGAACTAAGCAATAACTCTATTGCCACTAAACCACCCAACTCTAGATGACTTAAGCTTAAACTAACCAACAACTCTGTTGTCTACTAAACCACCTAACTCTAGATGATTTAGACTTTAACTAAGCAATAACAATGTTCCCACTAAACCAATTAACTCTAACTGATTTAGACTTTTCTTCTGAAACAAGCAAAGATTTAATTCCTTTATAACATAGGAATAGATTTATAAGATAATCACTGAAGTATAACTCCTAAGACAACTAAGATGCATGCATCTCTATGAGGTCCATGTTGTTCTTGTGGAGGATACTTCTCGAAAAGGTGGTTTTTGCTTGTGTTCTTGAATATTTCAGGAATGCAAAAACTAAGGTTGTATCTATTGAAAGGAACCTTATAAACTAATAGACACAACCTTGGAGACTAGATATTGACTAAGGACTCTACCGCACTGTTGTTTGGAAGTCTTGCACTGTTCTTCGGAAGCCGTGCACCAACTCCTGCAAAGTGTACTTTTTCCAGCTGTCAATTTCCCGCGCATTTTCACCATAGGATCAGGTCCCCTTATAAGATTCCTTTATTTGTCAAATCATCAAAACTAGAATTAACACGTACATTACAAGTAAACTCTCTCCGAATACATCTTTATATTCATCCTCTAGTGCACGATCTAGCTTTCGTTGTTTAGTGAATGACCTGTGAATGTTGATAAAGTCTTAACCGATGTTGTAACATGTGGAGTGGGGTATTTTGCACGTTATTTGACTCTTACTATGAATGGTGTGGGTTATATTGTACAAGAAATAACTGAACCACACCAAAGTTTTGATTACTTCTAAAATACATGGAGGAAAACAGAGAACATGTAAGACTTGGTGATAATAAGGAATATTAACAAATTCTAAAGAGAGAGTGCAAACTAAAGGAAAGAATTCGACATGGAAAGTACATATGATCAATGTGAGCTATATTCGAAAACCAGACTAGTAAGACATTTATTTGGAAGTAAAACCATTATGTATTATGAAAGCTAGAATCAATAAAATTTAAAATAGAATCTGAAATCGGAAATCTATATGGAATCTAAACTTACAATGCCTATGAAGATGGAGATCGTGTATAACATGTGAATCAATTGTTAATGTCTTCAGCGGGGTACATGTCTTTGTGATGGGGTTGAGCAGAATCCTCGATTCCTCGATGTTATGGGCAACAATAGAGGGAATAGGGTTATCTTTTAATTTTTAAAATTTTCCTTATTAATGAATTGTAGGGAAAAGTTTATTGTAGCTGAAAATATTATAGAGGAAACAAAAGAAAAAAGTAGTGTTTTTCAGGAAAAAAGTAGTGTTCAATTAGTGATTTTACTGGAAAATTAATTTTACTGTTACTAAAAAATATCTTTTAGAGGCTAATATTCACATGCCACTAATATTTCAGCTTAAATAATTAATTAGAGGCAAATGATTAATTGCCTCTAAATAATTGCTGCCAATATCCTATTTTGTAGTAGTGAATTTTGTATGGTAGCATATCACATTTGCGTGCAACAGGTTCTGAACTAATTTTGAGCGCCTCGTCGGAGATTTGGGACTTTGCAAAAACCAACTGATATACATCGACTATTGTGTTGGAAAAAATATTATTATGTATCTCAGAAGGAATTATTTTATTTCCTATTATATTTGGAAGAGATTATTATTTTATGTCCTGAATATTTCCTTCCATAAATAGTATTCTATTAGTGGCAATTATGTTGATATTTTAACTAATTTTGGTGATAATATGGCTGTTACCAAACGTCTCTTTGCTTAAATGAATTGTCATCAATTCATTAATTGTGTTCAATGCCTTTTTTGTTTTTGTTTTTTGACTATTTCAACCATTGACATATTACAGAGGTTACTAATTGCATATATAAATTTAATTCTTATACTCATGGTGAGGGAGAGAAGACAAGAGAACGATTTTTCTTTTAATACATTCCTATGATGGGTTTTCTTTCTATTAATCTTTGTTAGTTTGTGGCTACTTGTTTTATACTAGATTAGCTTGTTGAATCTTGGGGGATACACCTATACCGGGTTAAATACCCTTAAGGACAGTGTCTTTCGACATGCCTCAAGCTATGATAATTTCTTATAAGAGTTCGTGGTGAAGTACAAGATTTGGTGAATTCCGTTTAAGTGTTCGTGATGAAGGTATTTTTCATAAAATTTCCAACATAGTGTAGGGTACTTAAACATATGTGATTGTGTAGCCCTTGGCCACAATTGCGAAGGCCACGCCCCTTGTGTATCATGATCACAAGGCCTAGGTAAATAAACCTACAAGATCGCGTGGCCCTTTCCCACAATTACGAAGGTTTGGTCCCTATTTCATCACGATCGCGATGAGGAAGTTAACTACGTTGACCTCTCTTGGTCAACGTAATCATGAGGTCTAAGTCCCGTGATCACGATAGCCAATTTTAGTGAACCACGATCACGACCCTCATTCTCCATGATCGTGAGATGCTGTGTGTGTGGTCTTTTTAAATAAAGACTAGGAGTGATTCAGGTCCTTTTCATGAATTGAAGTGGCAATATCTCTCTTAACATAACTCAGTTTTGGGTATTTAAAGGCCTTAAGACTTGGGAATGTTGGTGGTTGTGTGTTACAGTGTTTGGGGAGAATTGGGGAGGCTTTGGTTGAGGCAAAATATGTATTTAAAGGCTTTATTTCCCGAATATAGTGTTCTTTAAATGGATAACTTTTGGATGTTTATGGTTTCCCCTATTCCGAGCCCTAAATCGTGTTCCAATTTGGAACACAAGTTTGGGGAACTGTTTTGGACCTTCTGATGGAGTAACTTCTGCAATTCTTTGCGAGAGTCCCACACGTCCTATTTTTACTACAATATTGGTCCATCTCTATTTAAAGTGAATTTGGTGTCTAAGCAACTGTATTATCATTGTGATTCAATATTTGATTGTTTAGCCGTGTTCAGAGGTTGTATAGAAGAGAAAAGCTTTGGAGGCATGATTTGGAGCTCGAGTGGTCAGGCTTAAGGTAGGATACAACTTCCCGTTAGTTAGATTGAGCCTGAGTATGTAAAATCATGTTGATTTATGTGAATTGGGGGCGGGAACCTAGTTGATAATGCTAGATGTCTTAGATATCATGGTTTAGGCTTATATTACAATTTTCGGATTAGAAGCATGTTAGTTGGGTGATCATTATTACCTTTTGACTGACCTTGTTTGTTTTTAATTTTTGATTGTATGAGCATGTTTGACCTTATTCTAGGCTTAGACTAGTGCTTGCCATAGACATGATATTATGAGCCATTTGGCGTTATTTCTTTAAATAAAGATCCGTTGAACCCCTACTTGAAAGGGATAATAACGGAGTTGTTGTACATCCTAAGGTCCTTTCCTACAGAGAAAGCGGCTAACTACCTGCAAATTTTTCGACGTTGTTTCAGATAGTGAACTCCTTGCTGGTAGAAGACTTTTTTCTAATAGAATGAACCATTGATTAGGATATTACTCAGCTTTGATGACTCTCTATCCATTTCTCACTCTTCCTACGACTCCGTCTGTTATGATTGAGATTTTGAGCTTTGCTTGGTGATTGGGAACTGGAGTTGGTTTGCGCTTGGAGTGTTGTTCTAATTATTCAAGTCTGAAGGTCGTTCCATGATTATTCTTAGATGATGAGTTAATATTAAATCCTTATGCAAACATTATAGTCGTAGCTTCAAGGTCTTGTAATGCAGATCTTATTCTCTATGGAGTTGATTTTTATAGGTACAACCTATTGCCCATTTAAAGACCATATGTTGTTCGAGGTATGGGATCTGCACTGCTTAGCTTGGGGTGACTCTTATTGATTACTTAGAGGATATCTGCGGTTCAAGGGTTACTCCTTCTCCGGCTCTGTACTCACTGTGACTTAATCTTAGTAGATTTAGTGATTCATTGTACTTTTTTGGAATAAGGGGGGTGGGGGGGTCCATTTGGATTTTTACTTAAATTTTTGTATGAGTGTACCTTCTAGGCCTATAGGTTTCTAGTTAAGTTTTGTTTAGTTATACTTTGTTATTTTTTTTATCTTGGTACGTTCGTGTGCATTTCTTTTAAATTATGCTTTGACCTTTGTAGTGTCTAGATTCTATCATTTCATATTACTTTTTCTTTTCTTACTCAATCAACCTATGATGCCAACTGAGTACTGACGAGTTGTAGATTTCCACATATTTAAGGACTATATAGTTAAAAAATGAGTGTCTTCAGTGTCTATTTATGTCCTATTCTGATAATATTTTGATCTTTCGCAACCATGAAGGCTAAAGGACAAGGAATGGATGAATGATTGAGAAAAGAGGCCAAAAGCTCTTAAAGGAGTATAAAACATCAAATAGATGGTTGGCTAAAAAGAAGGGTGAATCTCCCAACATGCTAAACATCACCGAACTTTTCATTGTTTGATTTTAAAGTGTCGATCGTATTAGTGAAGAGAGGTCAAATCGGTGATCCGCTAAACGAACAAGGGCTATTCCATCTTAATGCCGAAAGTGAGAGATTACTGAGCAAAAATGAAAGCTTAACTAGGAAAATACCGTGTAATTTGGAGAGTCGTCGTTCATGAAAAGTAGACTCTATCGAGTCTACCAAAATGGGGTTTTAACACCTGAAGCCTGGAAAATGCAAACTAAAGGATAAAATGACGATGCACCAATGGAGCTCGGCGAGCGTGACTAATGTCACCGAATGAAATGAGAAAAATATCTTAGGTTAATTTTGGGGAAAGTATAAATAACTTTGAAGTGAAAGAAAGTATATATTTTGACTACTTTTAACATTGAGATAGCGAGTGTTCATATTTGTTCTTAGATTTTGGGTTTGAATGACCTTTTAATAAATAAAATTAAAGGTTGAAATCGAAGTGGGTGTTGAAGATTCTTGTCTAATTTCAACACAATGATGGTTGTTAACATCATAGGTATAATTTCATTAGTTTTTATGAGGTGTGGCTAAAACCGAAACTCTTGGTGTGTTATTATGGGTTTGGGTGTTTATCAATTAGTTGGTATTTTGCCGTACTCTATGTTAGTCATGTTCATCCATGGATTTGGGTTTTTTAGTATGAACATAATTTAAAGGATAAGGTGTAAAACTTAATTAATTCTACTATAGATCTTCAATTGGTGGTTGAAAGAGACTAAAAGAAGTTGATAAATCACTTAATGCTTGTAATTTAGGCCGGAATCTAGTGGAAAAATCTTCTTGATTGAGTGATTGTAACAAGGTAATGAGTTGATTTGTGAAATACATATATGTGACCGAAGGGAGATTCTATGATGTAATGTTATGAGATCGAAAGAAGATTAGTTTTATTAATGATTACCTAGTTTATCCATGGTTGTTGAGCTTTATTTTTCTTGCAGTTGTCCCCCCATAGATATCAATGCAAACCCCCACACCACTAAATTAAATTTCGCTTGTCTAAATCCCTGTTTTCTTTAGTTAATTGGTGATAATTGTTTACAGAGTTTCTTTCTTAAATATGGTGGAATAATCCACCCACTTGCTCTAATCACTACAATAAATTAGTTGCATTTTAATCTCCTTGTTGAATTCTTATCCTTACATCACTTCGTGTGGGATTTTGCCCCCGACTCTTGGTTGAGTAATTTTATTGACAATGGCCGCTTACTTTTCTTATCGTTTGAGAGTAATTTTTAGCATTATCAAAAATGACGTCGTTTCTGTGGAGTGGTAGCTAAGAATAAAATTTTTGAATTTAACTTGTGGATTTGTTTGCTTGTAGTGGAATATATTTACACTTGGTTTTGTTGTCGTTTCCTATTTGTAGGTAGGACAATAAGTATAAATGGTGGCGATGATGCTAGTCACTATGGGAAAAAAATGACGATCGTGATATGGATGACATAAATCTCATTGTCATCAAGAGTTGTGGAGCAATTCAGTTACCCCTAACTCAAGGGAAGTCTACATTTACCGTAACCGAACAAATGTTGCAACTACTCCCAATGAGGAGTATGGTTTGGAGTCTTGCCCATGAAGATTCCCATGACCATCTCTGCAAGTTTGTGAATATTTGTGGACCCTTTTAGTTGAAAATATAACTCAAGAATCAATCCGGCTAACGCTATTTTCTTTTTCCTTAATGGGAGAAGCAACTTAAATGTTTGTCCGAATTACCACAAACTAATCTCTTCGTGGGAGGAACTCTCTGAAGCATTCTGATAACGTGAAAATATACTTCTTGAAAAGAAATATAAACGGTCGTATGCAGTATATTTACCCAATTATGAGTCGGGGTCGATCCCACAGAGAATATGGAAGAATGAAATAAAAATAAAAAGGGATAACAATAGCTTGGAACTAAGTATTTATTTGTATTTTGATTATTAGAAATAACTAGGATAGGTGTTCCCCATGATTTCATAAAAATAGCAAGAATATTGTACTAGTGATCTATTTCAATTTTTAGCATGCAAGGTTGGTAAGTTAGGTATCCGTAAGTGTTTGGTCCCCCAAGTAGAGAATTTCACCACGCAACTTGGTCTGTCTACGGGTGTATGCTTTATTGAGGCTATTAGATAGCGGCTAAACATGTCTAAATCTCCGTAGTTTAATCCTTTTCTCATTCATTACTTCCTTGGTTCGACAATTAGGAATGAGGCGAGTTCTAACGTTGGCCACCATTAAAAAGCATTCAAAACGAAAGGATTAACAATACATGCATAAAAATCATTCAACAATCACTTTGTACATAAACTTACTTTAATAATTTATCATGGTTCCCACAATCCTAGTTATGAAATTTAGCTACTCATTATCTCCAAAAACACAATCAAAATTTATTAAAATAAATATGCTTGTGTTAATCATAAAAATTTAAGAAAAATAGCTAAATTATCTTTAACTAATCACGAATACAAATAAATAATAAAGGAGAGGAAAGAATAAACCACAATTCTCCAGCCTCCACGGCGTCTCTTCCAAAGTTCCTAAGCTATAAAAAATTTATATTGTGTATTGTTTCTTGGTTCTTCGCCCTTTAAAGAATACTTTTTCATGCCCTATTTTTAGATATAAACACCCTAAATAAAATAATTGAGTTCGAGAAAAACTAGGAAACCAAAACCCATTTGAATTGGGTTTGCACTGTACGCGTGATTTCAGGAAATTGTTGGCGGCAGAGGGGCGGTCAGCTGGCACGTGGCAGCAGCAAACTCATTCAGCTTTGCACCATGTGTATAAATATATTATTATATTGAATTTAATCCATTAACCTGTCTGCTTGATTTCCTTATATGACTTTTTTGTTTTTAATTCATTTGTACTCCAAATTTCTTCATCTTCACGTCATTTTAATCCGACAGATAAAATAAACAACATAAGAATAACTCATAAAATTTATACTAAAAAAGGATAATTAAAAGATTAAATATGAGACAAATAATGATTAAATATGTATAATTTTAGCCTCACATCAACACCCCACACTTAAACGTTTGCTCGTCCTCGAGCAACTATTAAAGTTATCTAAAAAAAATCAAACTTGGAATATCACCACTTTGATTGATGCAAATAATTAAGCCATGTAACAAAAACCAATATCAAGTACTCTTCTCAATCATTGTGCGAGAATAAACAATAAACTTCAAACCTCCCAACCTCAAAGACGGACTCTACACATCAAATTAGGTTTGTTCCCCTATTCCATCAAAGAAAGCTAATAAAATCACCTATCTATCATGAAACAAGTTCCCTCGCAAGAAGAAATAGTCCACACATTCAATTTAAGGAATCGAATATAAATTAAGGACTAAGCATTAACTAACAACTCTCTCACTCACAAAAGAATTCACATGTACGCATAAAGAACCATAAGCTTGACCATTATGTACATCTCCACTAATTAAGTATGTTTCAAGTGAGGAATGTAATTCTCCGATGTTGGAACAATAAATTCAAGAATACAGACACATTGTTCCTACTCCATACACTCTTCTATAGGCTCAGATGGCTCGATTAATATCTCATCATCTAAATATAATGTGGTTAATGATTGGAATGAGGTCCAATTCGCCCTAACTTATGAATTGTATTATTTTTTACACCCTCATGTTTACACATACTAGAGTTTTTAAAAATAATATTATCTACTTCATTACATAAATCTAGTGTTCTCTTCTCAACGGTGACAATATCAATAAAAGTATGATCAAACTTTCATCGAAAGGTTTTTCCCTCCCTAAAAATTGTGAAGTTGAGAAATGGTATCCAAAACTTCAAGTGGATAAATGGTGAAGAAATTCTTGAATCATGGTTGTGTTTCAAAAGGTTGATGTTACAATGTCCAAATCATTGCATTTCAGATAAGTTATTACTCTTATATTTTTATCGATGTCTGGAAAGCATGAATAAGGGGTTGGCTGATCAACTCATTCAGGGGGGGGGGGTAGTACGGTAAAAATCTTTCATGACTTCGACGATGCTACATGAAATGAAAAAGATCAAACGAGCTTGGTATATAATTGAAGTGTGTTTGTCTTGGTTACTCCTCAAGTGTGTTTGACCAAATAACAAGAAGAAAAGAAGTGAGAACGTGATGAGACATTTCTGAAATGATTGTTCAACTTGAAGTGATATCAAAATATGTTACGAGGGATGCTACTAGATCGATAAATACAGTTGATACAAGTCGAGGATGAATCATAAGCATGGTATATTTGGAAATATAGGTAATAAGAATACCCAATCAACAAGTGGCCTAATGGGCGGTTTTCGTCCATGCTATCAAAAACTAATCGAAAATCAATGTTGGAACTGTAGTAGTGATGTTAGTTAGGAAGATGTTGATTTTAGTGATAACGATGACTCTTGTGAAGGATGTGAATGTGAGAAGGGAAAATGTGAATCACTACAGGACCCTAGCAAAATAAGGAGACAACAAACTGACCTACAGAGTGCTCGGACAAAGGAGTTGCTTGCCAAAATTCTTGATAAGGTGGAAAAATTTGATATGATGTTGCATGAAATGAAGAGTGATTTTTTATCATTCACAAATACAGTCATTTCTCACTTATCATCCATCAAACTACTAGAAGAGCAAATGAGCCACATTGCCACTATTGTATATTGTAATTCAAAGGAGGTCTTGGTTCTTCATGGTGCTGTTTATTCAAAGAGTGTTCCTCAATTTCTGCTGGCTCTAGTAACTTGAAGTGTTAGGGTGCTGCACAATGAGCTTGTGATTGATAAAATTGGCAACAAAAAGGTAGTTGCTTATCATGAAAAACCTAAAAAGAACGTTGACCCATAAAGGAAGGATAAGGAAAGTGATTCAAAAAGAAATGATAAAGGTGGTGATGTGATAGCTCAAACTACTTAAGCCCTAAAAGAGATATTTCCTCCCTCTCCAGAACGATTGAGGAAGAAATATGATAATGTGAAATTTCAGATGTTCTTGGGAATAGTTAGGACTTGTTAGTAAATAACCCTCTGGTGGATGCACTGATTGAAATACCCAAGTATGTAATGTATACAAGGAGTTAGTCACAAAGAAGCAGTTGTAGATTGTGAAACCATTAAAATCTCACAAACTTGCGGTACTATCATGATAAAAATGCAATCATTAAGAGAGATGATGCATGATCTTTCACCATACAATGCACCATTGGAATGCAAACATTTTCTAAGGATCTATGTGACGACCTTCAGGCAAGCATTACTTTAATTCCTTTGAGAGTGTTCAATAACGTAGGGCTCGAGGAACCAAAGACAAATAACATGACCCTATTGATGGCGGACCATTCAATCAAGAGGCTGGTAGGTATGGTTTCTGATGTTCTATTGAAGGTATATAGATTTGTATTCCCAGTAGACTTTGTGGTTCTAAATTGTGAAATTGATGTTGAAGTCCCTATTATACTAGGTAGGCCATTCTTGGCTACCGGAAAGGCCTTAGTTTATGTTGAACGGGAAGAGTTAGAATTCCGGGTAAATGAGGAAGAAGTAAATTTCAATATTTTCAAACCTGTGAAGTATCCAAGTGATATGCATGTAGTTTTTCATTTAGATCAAATTGACGAAGTTGTGCCAATTATTGGTAAGGCAACTTATAGTGGGGAATCGTGGGTTGTGGTATTGCTCAATTATGATGGAGAAGAAATAAGTGACTATGATGAGGTGGTTGCTGCCCTTTTTAGTGTGGAATATTGCACATTGCATCCAATGAAATCAGACACTAACTTGTCTAATCGAGAGGCTCCACAAACAAAACCATGGATTATAGAACCCATGAAGTTGGAATTGAAGGTACGTCCTCCCCATCTTCGATATATCTTCTTGGATGCTAAAAATACATTGCCAGTAATAATTGCAAATGACCTTGAAGAATTGTAATAAAATATAGTGATCAGGGTGTTGAAGAATCATAGTAGAGCATTGCGTTGTTCAATTGCAAAAATTGTGGAAATATATTTGGGGGGTGGTGCACTCATAAATTCCACTTGACTGAAGGTTGTAAGCCAAGCATCAAACATCAAAGGAGATTGAATCCTGGAAGTCATAAAAAAAGATATAATAACACTGTTGGATGCGGCAGTAATCTTTCCTATTGAGGACAACCAATGGGTGAGTCTGGTTCAATGTGTTCACAAGAGTGATGGCATAACGGTCATTCTAAATAAGAAAGATGAGTTTGTATCCACTAGATCGGTAATCGGGTTGAGAGTGTTTATGGATTATCAGAAGTTGAATTCATGGACAGAGAAATACCATTTTCCTATTTATTTCATTGATCAGATACTTGATACATTCATGGGAAAAGGGTGGTATTGCTTTTTAGACCGTTATTTCGGCTACAATCAGATATGGATAGCATTGGAAGATCCAGAAAAACCCACTTTAAAATGTCCTTATACGACCATTTTCATTTAAGAAAATTCTCTTTTGATTCTGCAATGCACCCGCCACTTTCCGAAGATGCATGTTGTTGATATTTGCCGACATGTTAGAGGAAGTCATGGAAGTCTTTATGGATGACTTCTCCAATGTTGGAGACTAATTCGAAGAGTGCTTAGCCCATTTGGGGAAAGTGTTGCAACGTTATATGGAAACAAATTACGTCTTCAATAGGGACAAGTTTCACTTCATTGTAAAGGAAGGAAAATTTCTTGGGCATAAAATTTATGGAAAAGGTATTGATGTAGACCAAGGAAAGATCAAAGTCATTGCTAAGTTGCCTCTCCCATTTCGCTCAAAGGTGTAAGAAGCTTCTTGGGCCATGTCGGGTTCTACCAGCAATTCATCAACGACTTCACTAAAGTGTCTATCCCTTTATGTCGATTTGTTGAAAAACAAAGTGTATTTGACTTTGATGTGCATTGCAATCACGCTTTTGAAAGCTTGAAAGAAAAGCTGTCTTAAGCCTAATTATAGTCATACCCGATTGGAGTTTTTAATTTTAAATGATGTGTGATGCAAGTGAAGTTGCACTCTGTGTTGTTCTTGTGCAACGTAAAAATAAATTCTTCCATCATATTTATTACGCAAGAAAGACATTGAATTGTGACAAAAAGTACTATACTGTGACAGATCAAGAGTTGTTACCCGTTGTATACAGGTTTGAAAAGTTTAGAGCATAATTGTTGGGCACCAAGGTTGTTGTGCATACTGATTATGCAACCCTCCGATATCTGATGGAAAAGAAGGAAGCCAAGCCTAGGTTGATTCGATGGGTACTTCTTCAACAGAAATTTGATTTCAAATTGAGTGATAGAAAAGGGTGTGAAAATCAAGTAGAAGACCCTCTATCAAGAATGGAAATCAGTGTTGCTTTGGCGGAATAACTAGATATCGATGATGCTTTTTTCGATGAACTAGTGATGATGATATCAAAAACTTCAATGTCGTGGTATGCAAACTAGGAAAATTTTACACTGTGTGGATTCATGCCTGATGGTCTGAATGGTTATCAAAAGAAGAGGTTCTTATTCGATGTCAAGAAGTATTTTTGGGATGATCCCTATATTTTTTGAGAGAGCGCTGATCATATTATCATGCGTTGCCTTCCGAAAGTTATGTAAATGCAATTCTTATGGCTTGTCATGCATCACCTAGGAGTAGGCAACATTTAGGAATCTAAAATGCTTTAAAGGTGTTGCAATGTCGATATAATTGGACCACATTATATTGTAATGCATACTTATTTTATAAATCTTGTGTGAAATGCCGAATTCAAGGGAGTATATAAAAATGACATGAACTGCCACTTTCACAAATTTTGGAAGTCGAGCTTTTCGATGTGTGGGGGATTGATTTCATGGGACCATTCATTAGCTCCTTTGACAACATGTATATCTTGGTAGTTGTTGCTTATGTATCTAAATGGGTAGAAGTGGTGGGTTTCAATAACAATGCGGGTAGGAGGGTCACTAAATTCCTCAAGAGGTACATTTTCACAAAATTTGGTACCCAAAGAGCAATTATAAGTAATGGCGGGTCTTACTTTTGCAATCACAAATTTGAAACATTGTTGTCCAAGTATGGGGTGAAACACAAGGTCACCATACAGTACCACCCGCAAACAAGTAGACATGTTGAGGTATCTAACTAGGAAATGAAGATCATATAGGCAAAGACGGTGAATATAAACCGCACTGATTGGTCTAATAAACTTGATGATGCACTTTGAGCTTATCAGGTAACATTCAAATCCCCTATTGGAATGTCCCATTACCAATTCATATTTGAGAAAGCATGTCACTTACCCATTAAATTGGAGCACAAAGCATTATGGGCATTGACAAGAGTGAAATTGAATTGGGAAATGGCTTCAAAGAACCATGTTGATAAATATCTTGAGTTAGATGAATTTCTCTTGAAGACATTTAAGAACTACTTTCTTTACAGATAGAGGGTCAAGAGATTGCATGATGCCAAATTCCTACACCGAGAGTTTCAGGTAGGTTAACAAGTTCTACTCTTTACGTTGAAGTTCTTCCCTCAAAAACTAAAATCAAAGTGGACTGGGCCTTACATGGTGACTAGATTATATGGTAATGGAGTGATTGAAATTAAAGATGTTAAAGGCCTCACTTTTAAGATTAACGGCCAAAGGTTGAAAGTCTACTTTGGGGAGGGTAGTGATGTGAGAGTTATTGAAGTAGTGTACTTGGACGATGATTGAGATCATCTCCACGTCGTGCCATGACTTTACATTAACTTCTTCTTGGGAGGCAACCCAACTGTTAGTTGTTTTATATAATGTGTGTCACTTGTGCAGGATGGCTAGGAGTATTAGGCAAGTCTACATTCTCAGGTTATTCGCTGATCTTTAAAGGTGAACTACATCTAAATTCTCCCTTGGGATGATTCCAGTTGGTTAAGGTTCTGTCAACTTTGATGGAAGGAGGGACACAAGGGTGTTTTGTGGAGCAGGTTTTGTGTACCCAATTCGGTCTGCCCTATTAGATTGAATTTCCAAGTAACTACACTGTCATTTTGGGCAATTAGTGGAATCTTTCGGTGATGCACCTATTCAACAAGGTGATCAACAACGAGTTCAATGAATGAGTTGGTAAAGTCTTGGTTGCTATAGGAACACGTGGCAATTTGAGTATATTCAGAAACTCGGCGAACTTGATAGGCGAGCTCAAGAATCCCTCAACCAATCGAGACATATGTCAGATCACTTCTCACAAGGAGAAGCTAAGCCTATGTTTTCTCCTTATTTCTAGCATTAGAACACTGCTATTTTCTTTTTGGTGGAGTACGGAGTACTTCTAGTACATAGAAGCTCCCAGAACTTAGACCCCTTACTTTTTGTGTGCTTGATTTCATTTTTCTCTCTCTACCAATTCCCCCAATGAGACTTGGAGTTTTGAACTGAGTGAATTTTGTTTTCATTGTTGATGTTCAAGTATCTATTGTGCCCAATATACATGTCTTGGATATTAATCATGAAGATAAAAGTGGTTTGTATTGATGTTTGAAGAGGAAACCACTATGGCTTTACTTTTAAATGATTTTTTTTATTCTTGTGTTGACTAGATGCATATTGATGTGTTCCTTGCAATGAACATTGCATAGAAACTCCTTGATATCTAGAGCCGTGCTAAGTAATTTTTTTTGAAGTTCCATGTGTGGTGAGATCATACATGAAATCATGTTTGATTGACTCCTAGAATTTGCCTTGTTGGTATAAATGTCTAGCCTTGATGAGTGCAAGAAATGACCTTTTGCAAAAGATTTAAAAGGAAACCTACATATTCATACCTTTTATGACTACCTTGTGAGGATGCACAACAATATTGGAACCATTTGAGCCTAAACCGTTTGTTGTAAACCATGTTGAAACCTCATGAGCCAAATTATCGGTAAATCCTCACCCAGAAATTCATTTTCTAAGCATTGGTCTGTTTGAATTGCCAACTTAGGCCAAAAACCATAGTTGGGGGTTCAAAAAAAAGGAGGAATGAAAGCCAAGTGGAAAGTGAAGAAAAAAAGTGAGATTTGATTTTGAGATATTTGGGAAAAAAAAATCAACCCCTCCTTACAAAAAAATGTGAGCAAAATCTTGAAAATTGAAAGGAAAAAAAAGAGAGAAAGAACTATGATGAAATAAAAGGGGTGTCCAACAAATTGAGTGAAAAGTTGAAATTTGTGTCTCCAAGTAAAAAGAATGAAATTAACTTGATAAGAGGTGAAGAAGAGTAAATTAATGATTTGAAAATGTGAAGTCACTAAGCAAAAAATTATCATATGTTTACCCTCAGCCCCATTAAAAGACGGAAAAGATCTTTCAGATCCTGCATAAGCTAAGTTGTCTGATCATTGAAAAATATGGGCAAACCTATGGGATGAAGCTTGCATGTATTTCTCTTTCAGGGAATGAGAGTGGTATTGATTCCTAACTTCCTTCTTGATGTGCTTTGTGAAAGCATAAAATCATTTTTTTTGTGACGGCACTTGGAATGCTTTTGTTAAAATATGGTTTTGCATTAAGAAGGGAGTGCTAATGAGTTTGAGCCTGAATTGGTACTTACTAGTAATCATTTGAAGCTTTTGGACATGATTTATTATTGCATATTGTAACACCTCGGAAATTGGAAAATTAAAAGAAAAGAAAAATTCTTATTTTCGGCAATGAAGTATGTTTTATGAGTCCTTTCTATAGACCGTAGGAAGTCCTACGGGCCGTAGTAAGTCCTATGGTCCATAGAAAAGAAGTCGTAGACTCGGAGATTAGTTTTGGAAATTCATGTTTCTGTTGCTTTTCCTATGAATGTACAGGATGAGCCGTATGATGTTTGATGAGTCATAGGATAGTCTTGTAAAAAAAATTCAGACTTAAAGGACTTTTTGACTAAAATTCAAATTGTATTGATGGCTCTACAGATCGTAGAAAGGTCTCATGGGAAGTAAAGTTAAATTTGGGTTTCAGAAGTTCATTCTACGGTTGACAAGTAAGGACCGTAGAAAGTTCTACGGATCATTGGTCACAACCATAGGACTGTTCGGCAATTTTAAGCCAGGGTTATTTGGGTATTTTCCTACCCTACTAATTTCTAAAATACATCATTTTGCCTATAAAAGAGACCCTATAACTGATTTTACTCCTAAGAAAATACCCATTCCGTTACATTCCCCAAAATCCCCAAAAGTCCTCTCATGTTTTTCTCTCAAAGGCTCACAAGGGATTCTAGAGTTATTCAAGTTTTCAAGACTCCAACTCTTCCATTGTTTAGGGATTCAAGATCAAGGTATGCAGGGCTTCATAAATGGGTTCCATTCACCCATTGAACCCCAAGGTTTCTCAATTCTCCAAAGTTCAATTTGTACAAAATTTATTTGATTTTTATTTAATTTCTCATGGGTTCTAATATTGTTGATTCAATTGTTTAACTTCGAGCTTATTATGTTTTTTTTACTCAATTAGACTCTTTCCATTTATTTTTACATGACCCTATGCATTGATCATGAATTTTGACCATTAACCCTAAAAGATATGAATTTATGAACTATGATTTAGATTTTCATGAAGTTGTGCATGATTTATGAAAAGGAATGTTCTATTCTCTATGTTGGTTTAATATGAGATCAACGAAATTGTGAAAGGATTTTCTCACGTATTACGGAATCATAGTTTGGTGAAAGGTTTTCTCACATATGTTTGATTGAAGAATTAATGAGCTACTCTATGATATTTTAAGCTTGGAATAGTAACTAAATTATAATTTTTCATGTAAGATGTTATGTTTATGAAAATGACTATTCTTTTGGGATTTAACTTCGTATTGAGAGAACCTTGAGGTGGAGACTCAAATAGGATAGTCTCTAGTAGCAACCTCTAGTTCCAAACTACATGCCCCCGTAAAATTTGACTTGAATGGCCTTGCTAGTGGATCAACATATTGCATATGATATGATACAGAGGTCTACATTGAAAAGTATACTACCTTCTCAATATGGGAGTTACATCATAGTCCATCTTATAACTCGCATGGTCTATTGTCCGTTAAAGTTAATATCTCACAAAATGAACTAAGTTACATTCAATGTTTTATTAAGATTTCCTTATATTTTAAGAGGTATTGACCATGTTCATGATTTACGCTTCTTCTTTAATGGATTTTACAATGGTTAGCTTGGTCATACATATCATGTTTTCGATTATGTCCTCTTTTGATTATGTTTAAATTTTGTTGCATGTCTGTCATACTTAGTAAATTCCATGTTCTAATGCATACTTGTGCCTACATTGTTTCACTAATGTATGGTCTGATGATCTTTCTCATCCCACTCGTGGCTAGCTGGCTTGACCATTCAAAGTTTAAGAGTTGGTGAATTCTCATGTTTCGAGGACCATGTAACATTTAATTTGCTTTCGTATGTCTTTAGTTTTCGAATGTTTTACGTGGTATAGGGGATATGTCATGACAAATTCTTCAGATGCTTAGAATGGCTTATCGAGACTATGATTAGAATTCTGCTTTATGTCAATCTATTTTATTGATACGGGACTTTTATCTTTATTTATCATTTTGTCTATTATATTGTGACATGTATGTCATATGGATTGTGTAGAGCCTCTTGAGGTCTTATACGCCATGTCACGTCAAGAGTGTATTTTGAGTCATGAAAACCATGGTATTCAAAGCACAATGTTTTGGAAAAGGTTCTAGGATATCCGACAAGCCGCATTGAGTATAGTCTTATTTATTAATGTTAAGCGCACCACGTTTATGACTAAAAGGTTACAATGAGTCAAGGAAACTTTATTTTTTTCCATTACTCTAAAGTCGTGTAATGGAGTCTATGTCTATAAATATTATTCTCCTTAAAAATGTTTGATCCCTTTTAGGATATGGCCCCTCAAAGAGATTATGTGAGAAGGAATGCAGGGAATGAGAATGTGGATCTCGAGGTTCCTCCAATTATGGTTGACCCTTTGGCCGATCAAGTTACTCATGCCGAATTCAGAACCTCTTTCCAAGTGTTGGCTCAAGCTATGATGGCTCAAGCAAATAGAGAAGTTGTTGCTCCCATGAACCCAAATGTGGGTACATCATTGACAAGGATAAGGGACTTCACTACGATAAATTCTCTGGAATTCCATGTTTTCAGAGTGGATGAGGATCCTCAGGAGTTCATTGATGCAATTTACAAGATACTGGGAATTATAGGATTGACTATGGTGGATAAGGAAAAATTGGTCGTTTATCTACTCAAGGGTGTTGCTCAAGTTTGTTTGAAAAATGGAAAAGTGAAGCGGCAATCGATGAGGGTACACTTTATTGAGAGAAATTTAAGGGAGCTTTTCTTGATCGTTTCTTTCCTCTTTAAATGAGAGACACGAAAGGGCTTGAGTTCAATAATCACCGTGTAGGAAATATGTTTGTTAAGGACTATGCTTTGATGTTCACTCAATTGGGTAATTATGCTTTAAAGATGGTTGCCAACTCTAGAGCACGGATGAGTAAGTTTGTGTTGGGTGTTTCTGACTTAGTTGTCCAAGATTATCGGACCAACATTTTTATTTTGAATATGGATATCTCCCGTTTGATTGTACATGCCCAAAACATTGAAGGGGAAAAGCTAAAGGAAAGGGAATAAGCGTCAAAGAGTGCAAGAACCAGTGGTGGTGACTTTTCCCATTCTAGGTTCGGTGATCATGGACTTCCTAAATTCTGCAAAGATAATATGTTCAAGATTCTTCTAATGCACCGACTCCTAAGTTGAACAAGGAAAGGGTGTAAAACTGTAACACCCCAGAAATTTTTTAAGCTAATACTCGAACCATTCTTCATTGTACGTAAGATTTTATCGAGGAATTTAAATTTTCTTAAGTGTTAAGGTCACTAGATATAACACCTTGAGTTCCTAAAAGAACTAAAGAAAATTCATTCAAGTCATTCGTAATGTTCTTCTAAGTTTTGGGTCACATTCAAATGTCCATACCTTTTAGCACAGAATGAGTTAGGAGACCCATAAGATATCAAATGAAAGATCTTCGAGTCCTCTTTCCAACGCCACCAAGTTTTCTAAATTTTGAGCTCTGAGTAAAAAGTTATGACTGATTTACTAATGATGCGCAAACCTGGCAGCAGCTCTGCGATGGCTCGGCATTACGAAGCCAATACGGACCTCACTGCATGCTGAAAAATTATTCCGACTCCAGCTCATTTTATTTGTTTTTTTAAGGGTATTTTAGTCCTAAAAACCCTTAGGAGGTCATCTAAATTACCCTAAACGTGTAGAAAAATCATTTTTCATAAATCAAACCCTCTCATTCACTCCTAAAATTCTACGCTCAAGAAATTGAAAAAACGCTAATGCTAGGGTTCATCTTCAAAGAATTTCCTTCAAGTTTCATCAGGAAGATGGTTCTTTCAGGTATGTAAGCTTTCATAGTGTTGGGTTTGTTCTCCCTCACACCAATCATGTTTAATTCTATCCTTGAATTCATTTTTGAAATTGAATTATTGAAAAGTTCTTGAGTTTTAGCCATCATTGAAGATCTTTGAGTTCTTGAGGTGTCAGTTTTTCAAACGAGTTGAGTCCCTTAATAGATTCTTATATGGGTTTTATTGAAATTGTTCTGGGTTTGTGAATTTTCGTGAATTTTGTCGATGAGACTGCTTTGGGTATGAGTTGAGTTGAGTTTCGGAGAAGAAGAAAGGTCGGGAAAAAATACGTTCCCAGCTCCACGTCGCGGAGGTGTTTAAAAATTCAGTTACAGAAAAGTACCTCCCTCTCCGCGTCGCAAAGGGGATATGGAGTTCACTGTCCCAAAATTTATTTTCGCGACCAAAAATTTAATTCATCTTCCGCGTCGCGCCAGTTTCCTCCAGTTTGTGTCTTCGCTCGTTTCTTATTATCAACTATCTAAACTTCATTTAATTATTGAGAGATCCTATATCCTAATCATAATCCTTGAATTCATACTCCAAATTCAAGGTAAAGTTAAGAGGAAAATTCGAGAAAGTTTTTTAGTCAAATTGTGAATCCCTTTGAGATCAACTATCGATTTGAGCTAAGTTTTGAGGAAGTAAGCAGAGAATGAGTAGAGTTCTATACATGAGTTCTATATTGTTATTTAGATCCTTGAGTCTAGTCGTTAATGCCCATAATTTCTGCATGAACCCCATAAATTGAGTATCTTCGAGAGGAGTAGTATCTTCAAGTTCTATATTCTTGAATATTAAGTTCCTAATCCTTCTGAGATTATATTCCTAATTATGGGACTAATAGATGTTACCCATGAAAGCCCTTTAGTTGAGTTGTTCATGCCCATAATTCTGCATGAACCCTATGAGTCGAGCAGTCTTGAGATGAGTAGTATCATTGAGTCCTTGAATTCTAGAGTTGTTGAGTTCCGAGTATTGAGTTATATATATGGTTATTGAAAACCGTAAATTGAGTCGTTCACGTCCATAATTCGACATGAACCCTATTTTGAGAAGTCTTTTACAATTATTTATAATCTTTTTTTAGACTTCAATAAAGAAGGATTAGGATGAGTAGAGTTGAGTTTAATTTTTCAAAATGAATATATGGGAACTAAGTATTCCCAAGTTTAAATGTTTTTACATTCAAAATGAGGGGAAACACTGATTTCCAAAAGAGGTCATGAGGAGTTTAAGTACTATCTCTTCTAAGAGAAACCTTTTGAGTAATAATCTCAAAGTTGAGGATGAGGAAATGTTTTTTAAAACATATGAGCTAAGTTATATTTTTGGAGTAGTATTGAGCACCGATATAGGGGAGAGTTCAAACAACTCACAGCCCCCATAAACCATGTAGCCAATATGGGTAGAAAGGGTCATACTTTTTAGATGTTTCGTTATTGCTTTTTAAGCATAGCTTAGTGGATCCAGTTAGTTGAGGAGTTCTATACCGCGACAAGGTATAAGACAGTTCTGGCAGCGTGGGCGAGACGCTGTATCATCACATAGTTCATAGTGATGGTTGTCGGTTAGAGAATCTCCCAAATAAGAGTTATTATTGTATTTTTACATAAAAATGAGTTATTATTGTATTTTTACATACAAATGAGTTATTATTGTATTTTTACATACAATTGAGTTGCTATCTATTGTTTTATAGCTTTCCTTATATTTCATCTTTTATTGTTGCTTTATCCTTGAGTATCTTGAATTGAGTACCCCATTATTGAGTTGATCCCTATTTCTCTGAGTTGAGTTGAACTATATTTCACTGAGTTGAGTACCTTAATGTTGAGTTGAGTTGTGTTGAGTGAGTTGAGAAGAGGTAAGTATGTTTCTTTTCCATTAGCTCAAGCTTATGTTTATGCTTTAGAATTACCCTTACATGCTCGTACATTCCATGTATTGACACCATTTGGCCTGCATCTTTTATGATGTAGATACAGGTATTCATGGTCATCAATAGAAGCTTCGTTGATTCTACTTGCAGCCCTAGTTAGCTATGGTGAGCCTCCTTTCTTCCGGAGGATTCCACATTTATTTTCAATTTGTTAGGATGTTGTGGGTCCTGTCGCGATAATCCATCTGTAATAGTAGAGGCTTCATAGATAGACATAGTTGAGGAGTTTTTTGTATTTACTTTCTTTTGAGTATTGTTAAGACATTTTAAAGTTGAGTATTGGAGTTCAACGAATTTAGTTCAGTTTTAAGCTTATGTATGCTTGAGTTAGTCTTCCGCTTGTAGTCAGCATGGATGAGGGTTCGCTTGGGGACCATCAATAGTTCTCGAGTGCCGACCCCATCCAGGGTGTAGACTCGGGTCGTGATAAACTTAGTATCAGAGCACAAAGTTCAAGTGTCCTAAGGTGTCTATGAAGCCGTGTCAGTAGGTCTTGTTTATGGTTTTGACGGCCCCACTTCTATAAACGAGGGACTTCAGGCATTTAAGAAAATTTTCCCTTCTTTCATACTCTTAATCGTGCAATATAGCTATGTCATAGAGACTTATTCTAACTCGTGCGTTCTCATATCCATTCTACTACCCTCATACTAGAGGTAGTTGAAAAATAATAAAATTAGTTCTTTATCGATGAGTTGCTCTTAGAAAAATATTGAGGAAGGCATGAGACTCCAGAGTGGCTTGAGAGAAGCCAATGAGTGAGTTAAGTGTTGAGTTTCAAAGGAATGCGCTCATGTTCATATGAATTGTGCGTTCAAGCTAAAAGTGAGATGTACTCTCTTCTCTAAAACCTTGTTCCAATTGAGATCCTTATAAGGAAGTATGTTTAGAGCTTGGGTAATATTTTCACCCTAAAAGATAGTATGAATTATGAGATTATGAGCAGTAGTAGTAAAGAGTGCCCTTAAGTTAAGAGAAAAGCATTCAGAGGTATAGAGATCTATGAAAAGGAGATAGTGGTGGGGCAGATTATGTTATTGCAATCATGCACCCAGTCAGTTATAAGTGATGAGTTACTTTATGAGTAGAAAAAAGGAATAATAAGGTTGTAAAGAGTTCTTGATAGAAGGAAGAGGAATAGTTACTAGTCAGGATGAGATAAAATATACTTGTAACTAGAATAGAGTTGATGTCGATGTGCCATCGTATTAGAGGAGACTAAATACATTTGTTGAATAAGAGAGCAGAGTATTCATGAGGTGATAGACCAAGCTAATGGATTTTGAAAGGAGAACCCCATGGTATTTAGAGGATGATAGAACTATTTGAGAGGTAATGTGTAGTAAGTGAGTAAATAGTACTTAAGTTGTGAAATGGAAGGTGAAGGTAATCTGTAAGTAGGTAGACGGAGAGCTAAAGATTTCCTACGGGTCATGAGATCTTAGTGTGTGAGTGTTTATTGACTTTCTGGTAGTCCCAAGTAGTATAAGGTGCGAGCAATCATATTGATATCCGTGTTTAGCACTGATACTAAGCTTGAATTTGAGAAGAGTGGTGTGACCAAAAGATGGCAACATGGGGGTGATAGTGTTAGTTTTGAGATATGATCTAGTAGGTTTGACCTGAAATAGGTGAGGAGATCAAAGTGGTACATTGCAATGAAAGTGTGGTATTATGGCCCATATAGGAGAGGAATGAAGGTAGAGCAGTAAGAGGTACACCTGAGGTGGTATGTGGCCAGACGAGGTCCCAATGAGGTCAAGAGAAACATCTTGGAAAGAGGTCTTAATTCTGTCTTATGGAGAGTTTGGTAGTCATGAGATAAAATTTTCCCGAGTGTTAGAGTAAAGGGGGATGTAGACCAGTGTAGAGATGATGGACTAGGTCCATAGCATTCAAGTGTCAGCTTCAAACCTAAGGGGGAGATGAGAAGACGAGAAATCAAGTCAAGTGTTGAGAATAAGATAGTATTGAGTTCAAAAGAGTATGGGAGATATCTTTTCAGAGATCCTTTTAGTAGTGAAGTGATGTTAGAAGGAGAATGTTAATGTTCTTATCTTGATAATGATGGTGTGATAATTCTATCTAAGGTTATAAACGAGGAGGAAGAGGAGGATGGGGTTTTACTATGAGAAATAGTTAAATGAGAGCCCTTAGTTGGTTATGAGTAGTAATGCGGGAAATTCTAGTTGGTATGGCAGAGATGATGAGAGAATGAGAACTTCTTAAGGAGTTGGTTAGTAGGAGTCCATGGAGTTGTTAGAGTACTCAGCTTGAATATAGTAAGAGCGTGTCGTTAGACTCAGGCCTTGGTAAGGGAAGTCATGTACCCTTGTGGGAGTTATGAGTTTCAGCCAATGAGGCATGATATTCCTATTCTTACTTCATGCCCAAACTTTCTTTATTTCAGATAAGGTAACCTTAGAGAGAGTATGACTATGATCACAACAACATCGTTCTTGACTTGGGTGTTATAGAGAGTCCCAACTCTTAGTATGAATCAGTTTAGACTATGTTAGTAGGAGAGTTTATGAGTCAGAAGAGATAGTAAGAGTAACCCCGTTCCATTCCCAGTCCACCCGTCATTCGAGAACGAATGATCCCAAGGGGGAGATAAGGTAACCCCCAGAAATTTTTTGAGCTAAGACTCGAACCATTCTTCATTGTGATTAAGATTTTACCGAGGAATTTAAATTTTCTTAAGTGTTAAGGTCATTAGATGTAGCACCTTGAGTTCCAAAAAGAACTAAAGAAAATTCATTCAAGTCATTCGTAATGTTCTTCTTAGTTTTGGGTCAACTTCAAATGACCATAAATTTTAGCACAAAATGAGTCAGTAGACCCCTAAGATATCAAATAAAAGATCTTCGAGTCCTCTTTCCAACGCCACTAAGTTTTCTAAATTTCGAGCTCTGAGAAAAAAGTTATGACAGATTTACTAACGACGCTTAAACCTGGCAGCAGCTCTGCGATGGCTCCGCGTTACAGAGCCAATACCGACCTCACTACCGTTTTCTTTATTTCTGAAAAATTATTCCAACTCCCAACTCGTTTTATTTATTTCTTCAAGGGTATTTTATATGGGTTTTATTGAAATCATTTTGGGTTTGTGATTTTTTGTGAATTTGGTCGTTGAGACTGCTTTGGGTATGAGTTGAGTCGACTTTGGGAGAGGAAGAAAGGTCGGGCAAAAATACGTGCTCAACTCCGTGTCACAGAGGTGTTTTAAAAATTCAGTCCCCAGAATAGTACCCCCCCCTCTCCGCGTCGAGGATGGGATATCGAGTTCACTGTCCCAAAATATATTTTCGCGATCAAAATTTAATTCAGCATCCGCGTCGCGCCAGTGTCCTCCAGTTTGTGTCTTCGCTCGTTTCTTATTATCAACTATCTAAACTTCATTTAATCATTGAGTATATTCGAGAGGAGTAGCATCTTCAAGTTATAAGTTCTTGAGTATTGAGTTCCTAATAATTTTGAAATTATATTCCTAATTATGGGACTACTACATGTTACCCATGAAGGCCCTTGAGTTGAGTTGTTGTAACACCCCGTATCTGAAAAAGCGAAATGAACCATATTTTGGGAAGTTGCAGATGCCAACCACGGAGGCTAACCACGACCCGTGGGTTGAACCACGGACCGTAGGAGGGTCCGTGGGCTGGCTACCCATCCAAGTGACTTGATGTCCAGGACCACGGTTCGTGGTCAGAGTCCGTGGTTCGAGGCCCAAAATTAGACTTACTGATGGCCAACCATGGTCCACCAGGACGGACCGTGAGTCAGACCACGACCCATCGACTAGGGTGTGCCGGTGGGCAGTTGTCAGTTATTCTAAGGGGCAGTTGGGTCTTTTCCTAATTAATTAGTTCCTATACTACGTCTTTTTACCCTTCACTAAGACCGCTATATAAGTATTTCAACCTCCAACTTAGCCAATTTACTTCATTCTTTCAAAATTCACAAAAGAAGAACTCTCCAAATATTTCTCTCTCTAGAAACTTGAAGAAGAAGAAGATTCATCCTAGGATTTCAAGTCAAGGTCTCAATTCCTCCGTTGAAGGCTAGCATTTGGATTCAAGGTATGATAGTTTTCATCCATGGATTCCTTTCATCATGATTTTGACATCATAATCTTTTTTTATTTCATTTTTTCACCGGGCTTGGACCATGTCTCCCGAACAATCTCAGTACATATGGTGCAAGACGATTCCACATATCGAGATCGGAATGGGATTGGGTGTTTTCACGTCTTACCGTAGTGCCCGGTTTGTCTTGATTTCCGATCGATGAACAAGAAGGAAAATGGAACAATTGGATTTTGGACTCACCCCCGGTTACGCGTCCTTTGGACCCTTCGCCTGCCCGCCACCAGTGGAAGCAAGCTAGCCCCCTATGTTGGAAAGTTTGGGGAAAAGTTCATTTCCATCGCGAAAGATTCAATCCAACCACAGGTTCCCCTATGGCTACCTTGTTACGACTTCACCCCAGTCGAAGACCCCACTGTGGTATGCGCCAATAAGACCACCAAAGGCCTTTGTGGCACTAGTGTGCCACAGAAGTCATGGGTGATCATTGGTCCGATGCTTCGGGCGAAACCAATTCCCAGGGTGTGACGGGTGGTGTGTACAGGGCCCATGGATTCCTTTCATCCATGGAGTTTCAAAATTCTCTATTTCTAAAGGTATAATTCCCCAATTGAGTTAGGGTTTTCTGCAATTATCATGGGTTCTCTTCAATCTTGATTTTAATGATTCAATTATGATTTCTTATGCATGAATTGACTAAATATGATGATTTTATGATGAATTCCCCATGAACCCATGTAATCCCCATGTTTTCAAGTTATGAATCAAATGATGTGGGATTTTTGATCTTCAAGGAAGAGTTTTATGAAATTGAGCATGTATCACTAGTTTGACATGAATTGATGATGAAATCCATATCTAACCCATGTTTTCTAAGCATTGATGATTGAAAGTGGGTTTTTAGCCTCAAGAGGTAAATTATGGACTTATGCATTTGCTTAAGAAATCTATGCAAAGGTATTAAGGGTGCTTTGAGAGTAAAGTACCAATGATGATATTGTTGTTGTGTTGTTGAAAGGACATTCTCATAAACACACCTAGGCATGATGTGAAATTTATTCTCACATAGAAAGGATTCTTAGGTTGAAAGACTTTCTCACCTAATTGAATTAAAGAGTAAGAGCTATCCTAATGAACTAGCTTGGATTGGTTGTCCAAGGACACCTTTTCATGAATAATAAGGTCAAGTAAGAGATGAATATTCCATGGGATTTATGCTTAGAACCGAGTTGATATTGATGATGAGATGAAAGCTCTCCTATAGTAGAGGCCGGGTTTCTAGAAGCAATCTCATGAGATGGAAGCTCCCCCGTAGTAGAGGTCGGGTTTCTTGTAACAATCTCCTTATCCCTTAAACTATGTGCCCCCATAGGTTGATTAGCCAGTGGATCCACTTAAGCTTTAAGTTCATGGTTCTACCTTGGCAAGTAGGACAACCCTTTTCGGTGTGGGAGACACTGGAGGATCATGTTATAGCTCACATGGTCTCTATGTCGGTTAAGGCTAATTCCCCACAAGTAATAAAGAACTAGGGTTACTTCAAGAAGTATCTCACATGAGTTCAAAGGTTTTAAAGATGAAGTTAGCTTGCATTAACCATGATGTTATGACTTATGTTTTATGACTCTTTTATATCATGTTTAGCTTGGTCAATGGCATGTCATGAAATGAAATGCCCCTTTTAGCTTATTTTAAATGTTTTATGCATGGCTATCATACTTGGTACATTATTTTGTACTAACGCATACTCTTGGCTATATTTCCCCAAATGTAGGGTCTGACAGACAGGTTTCTGAGTCTCGTGGCTAATAGTTGAGATTGAGATATTTCCTATCTTTGGTGAGTCCTCATGCTTTGAGGACGGAGTTTTATCGCTTTCAGTGTCTTTCATGTATTTCACTTTTGGACATGATGTATGGGCTAGGCCCAATTTCATTCTATTGTATTATATGGCTATGATGAGACAAGTGTATTAGACTTCCGTTTTTCTCTTATAAAATGTTTTGGACTTGGACTATTGTTTTACTCGTATGGTTCTATTTCTAATGTTATAAGAACTAAGCGGCTTGTATGGAATCATTATGGGTTCTATACGCCATGCTACATCAAGTGTTTCTCTTGGGTCGTGACAAACTTGGTATCAGAGCACAAGGTTTAGAATGGTCCTAAGATGTCTCATAAGCCACGTCTAGTAGATTCTTGTTCATGAGTGTGAAGCGCGCCACATTTATGAATGAGAGGCTACAAGACGAGTAGGAAACTCCACTTCTTTCATTACTCTTAAGTCGTGCGATAGAGTTTAACTCTATAAAGTCTCTCTCACCTAATCCTTATCCAATGTTTTTCAGGATATGGCTACCCGAAGAACCTATGCTAGAAGGAATGTGAGGGAGAATAACGAACAACAAGTTCCTCCCCAAGCTCCTCAAGTTCTGGTCAATCCTTTGTCCGAGCAAATGTCAAATGCTGAGTTTAGGGATGCTTTACAAGTGTTGGCACAAGCGGTGACGATCAAGGAAATAAGGAGGTTGCGGTTCCCGTGAACCCAAATGTGGGTACAACGGCTTCAAGAGTGAGGGACTTCACAAGGATGAATCCTCCGGAGTTTCATGGTTCTAAAGTTGAGGAAGATCCTCAAGAATTTATTAATGAGGTCTCTAAGGTTTTGATGATCATGGGAGTTACGCCGGTAGAAAAAGCGGAGTTGGCCGCTTATCTACTAAAAAAATGGCTCAAATATGGTATAATCAATAGAAGGAAGGGAGACCGGAAGATGCCGGTCCTCTTGATTGGGAGAAGTTCAAAGCCGCTTTTCTTAATAGGTTCTTTCCCCTAGAGATGAGGGAAACCAAGGTGCTTGAGTTCATTAATCTCTGACAAGGGAGTATGAGTGTGAGGGGATATGCTCTAAAGTTTACTGAATTGTCTAAATATGCTCCAACAATGGTTGCAGATGCAAGGGCTAGAATGAGTAAGTTCATTTCTGGTGTGTCTGAAATGCTGGCTAAAGAGTGCCAAACCGCCATGCTCATTCATGGCATGGATATCCCTTGTCTCATGGTGCATGCACAATAAATTGAGGAGGAGAAACTCAAGGAAAAATCTAGAGAGGTAAAAAGGGCTAAGACCGGTGATGGAAATTTCTCACATGCAAGGTCCGATGGACATGGTCATCCTAGATTCCGACAAAGGTTCTCCGGTCAAGATTCCTCCAATGCTCCTCAAAAGTTCAACAAAGATAGGGTTTCTAACCCTAAGCTTCAAAGAGGTAATTGTAGTGGATCTTTATTGTCTAGGTCTAATTGTACTAAGTGTTGAAGGAAGCACCATGGTAAGTGCCTAGCCGGCACAGATGGTTCTTATGGTTGTGGTAAAATTGGTCACAAATTTACAGATTGCCCGGTGCTTACGGCTAAAGGAAGAGAGGGCAAGCAAGATCCTACTAAGCAAAATCGCTTTTATGCACTTCAGACTCGTGGGGAAAAAGAGAGTTCTCCCGATGTGGTTATCGGTACGTTGAAAGTTTTTCAACTTGATGTATATGCTCTACTTGATCCCTATGCTACTTTTTCTTTTGTGACGCCATATGTGGCTATGAGGTTTGATGTGCTCCCTGATGTGTTGTTAGATCCATTTTCTGTGTCTACTCCTGTTGGTGATTCTATTGTGGCTAAGAGGGTCTATAGAATGTGTCCCGTTTCCTTGTCCCATAGAGTTACTCTTGTTGACTTGGTAGAACTTGATATGTTAGACTTTGATGTGATTCTTGGTATGGATTGGCTGCACTCATGTTTTGCTTCTATTGATTGTAGAACTCGTGTAGTCAAATTTCAGTTTCAAAATTAGCCTATCCTAGAGTGGAAGGGGTAAAATTCTATGCCTAAGGGTCAATTTGTCTCTTGTCTTAAAGCTAGAAAGATGATCTCTAAGGGTTGCATTTACCATTTATTAAGGGTGAGGGATGTAGATCCTGAAACCCTGACTCTTGAGTCGGTCCCCGTTGTAAATGAGTTTCCAAAAGTGTTTCCAGATGACTTACCCAGTATTCCTCCCGAGCAGGAAATAGAATTCTGTATTGACCTTCTCCCAGATACGCAACCTAACTCTATTCCTCCTTACAATATGGCTCCGACAGAACTTAAGGAGTTGAAAGAACAGTTGAAAAACTTATTGGATAAGGGTTTCATCCGACTGAGTATCTTTCCATGGGCTGCTCAAGTTTTGTTCGTTAGGAAGAAGGATGGTTCTCTTTGTATGTGTATCGACTATCGTCAGTTGAAAAAGGTGACTATTAAGAATAAGTATCCTCTTCCGAGGATAGATGATTTGTTTGACCAACTTCAAGGGGTCAATTATTTCTCTAATATTGATCTTCGACCAGGTTATCACCAATTGAGGGTGAGAGGAGATGACGTTCCGAAGACGGCTTTTTAAACTTGGTATGGTCATTATGAGTTTTTTGTAATGTTGTTTGGGTTGACTAATGCTCCGGCGGCATTTATGGATTTGATGAATAGGGTCTTTAGACAATACCTTGACATGTTTGTGATTGTGTTCATTGATGAAATTTTGATCTACTTAAGAAGTGAGGATGAGAATATTGAACATTTGAGGATCGTGTTGCAAGTTCTTAAGGATCAAAAACTTTTTGCAACATTTAGCAAATGTGAATTTTTGTGAAGGTCCATAGCTTTCCTTGGTCATATTGTTTCAAGTAAGGGTATTGAGGTAGATCCTAAGAAGATGGATGTAGTCAATAGTTGGCTTAGACCTCTAACTCATTCTGATATTAGAAGTTTCTTGGGATTAGCAGGTTACTATAGAAGGTTTGTCGAGGGATTTTCTTCAATTGCCTCTCTTTTGATGGCTTTTACTCAAAAGAAGGCTAAGTTCATATGGACTGAGATGTGTGAGAAGAGGTTTCAAGAGTTGAAAGATAGACTTACTTCCGCTGCGGTGTTGACTCTACAAGAAGTGACGAATGGCTTTGTTGGTAATTGTGATGCCTCAAGAATTGGGTTAGGGTTTGTGCTTATGCAAAATGGGAAAGTGATTGCCTATACCTCAATGCAACTTAAGATTCATGAGATAAATTATCCTACCCATGACCTTGAACTAGCGGCGGTTGTTTTTACCTTAAAGATTTGGAGGCATTATTTGTATGGTGTGCATGTAGATGTTTTTACCGACCACAAGAGTTTGCAATATGTGTTCAATCAGAAAGATCTAAAGCTTCGCCGAAGAAGGTCGCTTGAGTTATTGAAAGATTATGACATGAGCGTTCTTTATCACCCCGGTAAATCTAACGTGGTAGCGAATTCTCTTAGTCGGTTGTCTATGGGTAGTATGACTCATATTGAGGAAGAAAAGAAAGAGTTGGTTCGAGATGTTCATAGGTTGGCCCGATTAGGTGTTCAATTGGTGCACTCCACCAAGGGTGGTGTTATGGTTCACAATGGGTCCGAATCGTGTTTTGTGGCAGATGTAAAAGCTAAGCAAAGTCTTGATCCATTTTTTGGTGACTCAAAAGAAGCGGTGCTTAAGAAATCCGTTGAGGTTTTCTCCCAAGGGGAAGATGGGGTACTTAGATATCAAGGTGGTTTGTGTGTTTCGAATGTCGAGAATTTAAGGGAGCAAATCTTGTCAGAAGCCCATAGTTCATGGTATTCTATTCACCCGGGAGCCACCAAGATATACCGTGATTTACGGGGAGTCGATTGGTAGAATGGGATGAAGAAAAATATTACGGGATTTGTGGCTAAGTGTCCCAATTGACAAAAAGTGAAGGTTGAGCATCAGAGACTGGGAGGTCTATCCAAATATATTAGCATTCCTACTTGGAAGTGGGAGGATTTGAATATGGACTTTATTCTTGGGTTGCCTCGCACCGGACAACAACATGATTTGATTTTGGTGATAGTAGATCAGAGGATGAAATCGGCTCATTTCCTTCTCGTCAAGGTTTCTTATTCAACGGAGGAATATGCCAAGATTTACTTGAGAGAAATGGTAAAGTTGTATGGAATGCCTTTGTCCATTATTTCTCATCGTGGTACCCAATTCACATCTCAATTTTGGAAGTCATTCAAAACGGGTCGTGGCACTAAGGTTAAGCTTAGCACTACCTTTCATCCCCAAACCGATGGGAAAGTGGAGCGTACTATCAAAATATTGGAAGACATGTTGAGGGCTTGCATGATTGATTTTAAGGGTAATTGGGATGACCATTTTCCATTGATTGAGTTTGCATATAACAATAGCTATTACTCGAGTATTGGTATGGCTCCATTTGAGGCTCTTTATGGTAGGAGCTGTAGATCTCCTATAGGTTGGTTTGAGGTGGGTGAAGTTGCCCTAACAGGTCCTGAAATGGTACATGAGACCATAGAGAAAGTTTGACTTATTAGAGAAAGGTTGAAAATGGCTCAAAGTCGGCAAAAGTCATATGCCGATGTGTGAAGGAGAGATCTTGATTTTGATGTTTACAATTGGGTTTACTTGAAAATTTCACCCATGAATGGTGTAATTAGGTTTGGTAAAAAAGGGAAGATTAGTCCCCGATATGTAGGCCCATATCAGATTTTGAGGCGGGTTGGTAAGGTTGCTTATGAGCTAGATTTATCAAATGAGTTGGGATTGGTGCATCCGGTTTTCCATTTCTCTATGTTGAAGAAATGTGTTGGTGACCCAACATCTATAGTTTCCTTAGAAGATTTGGGAGTTGATGAGAATCTTTCTTATGAGGATGTTTCGGTTGAGATTTTAGACCGGCAAGTCAAGAAGTTGAGAAATAAAAAAGTTGCTTCCGTGAAAGTATTGTGGAGGAATCATTTAGCTTAGGGTGCTACTTGGAAGGCTGAGGTTGATATGATACCCCGATATGCTCATCTTTTTCCTTCTACTCCTACTTTAGCTTGAGGTATTGAGTTCCTCTTAGTTTGACCTTTGTTTTGGAGTCATGTGTTTTTATGTGTTTCTATGATTTCATTGTGTTATACATGTTCATGAAAACTTGTGTTTTGAAAGAAAATGAGTTTACATGATTGATTTTCCTCATGTTGTTGTGCATTGAGTATGAGTTGCCTATAGACTTCATGAGATGAATTGATGAACATTCTTTAGCGATGCTTTTTGAGAGTAAATTGCATTTGAGCTCCATGAGATTGTGTTGAGCATGCTTTTAGCTTGGAGAAGGTAGTTCCTCCTTGAACATGAGTAATTTTAAAAATACATGCATATTGGGTTGCTAGATGTAGTCCCTACTTCCTTATGATGCATTTGAGTATGTTTACCTTGAAGTTGTGTTTCCTCCTTATATATGTGCATTGCATGCATGATGGGCTGATAGAGTTAGTTTCATCCCTCTTATGATGTTTTGAGAACGTCCTAGCTTGTAGTCAATAGTTCATTCTTGGTTACATGCATTGCATTGTTAGGTTGGGTTGTTAGTTCCTCTCCTACACTTTTTTTTAGAACCAGTTTAAATCTCATTCGAGGACGAATGGTCCCAAGGGGGAGATACTCTAACACACCGTATCCTAAAAAGGGAAATGAACCAAATTTTGGGAAGTTGCAGATGCCAGCCACGTTGGCCAACTACGGACCGTAGGTTGAACCACGGACCGTAAAGGGTCCGTGGGTTGGCTACCCTGCCAAGTGACTGAAGGTCCAGGACCATGGCTCAACCTACGGACCGTAGGTCAAACCATGGTCCGTGGTCAGTGTCCGTGGTTTGAGGCCCAAAACTAGACTTTTTGATGGTCAACCACGGTCCACTAGGACGGACTGTGGGTCAGACCACAGCCCGTCGACTGGGGTCTGTCATTGGGCAGCTGTCATTTATTTTTAGGGGCAGTTGGGTCTTTTCCTAATTAATTAGTTCCTATACTACGTTGTTTTACACTTCACTTAGAACCCTATATTAGTATTTTCAACCCCCAAATTAGCCCAATTACTTCATTCTTCCAAATTCACAAAAGAAGAACTCTCAAAATATTTCTCTCTCTAAAAACTTAAAGAAGAAGAAGATTCATCCTAGGGTTTCAAGTCAAGGTCTCAATTCCTCCATTGAAGGCTAGCATTTGGATTCAACGTGTTATAGTTTTCATCCATGGAGTTTCCAAATTCTCTATTTCTAAAGGTAGAATTCCCCAAATGAGTTAGGGTTTTCTGCAATTATCACGGGTTCTCTTCAATGTTGATTTTAATGATTAAGTTATGATCTCTTATGCATGAATTGATAAAATATGAAGATTTTATGATGAATTCCCCATGAACCCATGTAATCCCCATGTTTTCAAGTTATGAATCATATGATGTGGGATCTTTAATCTTCAAGAATAAGTTTTATGAAATTGAGCATGTATCACTAGTTTTACATGAATTTTTGATGAAATACATATCTAACCCATGTTTTCTAAGCATTGATGATTGAAAGTGGGTTTTGAGCCTAGAGAGGTAAATTATGGACTTATGCATTTTCTTAGAAAATCTATGCAAAGGTATTAAGGGTGCTTTGAGAGTAAAGTGCCAAGGATGATATTGTTGTTGTGTTGTTGAAAGGACATTCTCATAAACACACCTAAGCATGATGTGAAAGGTTTTATCACATAGAAAGGATTCTTAGGTTGAAAGGCTTTCTCACCTAATTGATTAAAAGAGTAAGAGCTACCTAATTAGCTAGCTTGGATTCGTTGTCCAAGGACACCGTTTCATGAATAATAAGGTCAAGTAAGATATGACTATTCCGTGGGATTTATGCTTAGCACCGAGTGGATATTTATGATGGGATGAAGGCTCTCCCGTAGTAGAGGCCAGGTTTCTAGAATCAATCTCATGAGATGGAAGCTCCCCCATAGTAGAGGTCAGGTTTCTAGTAGCAATCTCATTATCCCTTAAACTATGTGTCCCCCATAGGTTGATTAGCTAGTGGATCCACTTAAGCTAGAAGTTCATGATTCTACATTGGCAAGTAGGACAACCCTTTTCGGTGTGGGAGACACTGGAGAACATCTTATAGCTCACATGGTCTCTATGTCGGTTAAGGCTTATAGAGAATTCACCAAATGTTTTCACTGATACAATCAAAGTCTTTACTTTCGATGTATATGCATTGCTAGATCCAGGTGCAAGTCTACATTTTGTGACTCCATATGTTGCTATGAATTTTAATATCCTTCCCGAGCAACTTCTTGAGCCCTTCAGTGTTTCTACACTTTTTGGTGAGTCTATTCTAGCTGAGAGAGTTTATTGTGATTGTACCATTTTTGTCAATCACAAGGACACCATGGCTGACTTAGTCGAGTTAGACATGGTAGTTTTTGATGTTATTCTAGGTATGGAATGAGTTCATGCTTGTTATGCCTCAGTTGATTGTAGAACTCGAGTACTTAAGTTTAAGTTTCCTAATGAGCCAGTTAATGAGTGGAGGAGTAGTTCAGCAGTGACTAAAGTTCGTTTTATTTAGTACCTTAAGGTGAGAAAGTTAGTTTTCAAGGGGTGCATCTATCACTTAGTCCGAGTTAATCACTCTAGTGTTGAGACACCACCTATTCAGTCAGTTCCAGTTGTGAGTGAGTTTCGAGAGGTCTTTCTAGGTGATCTTCCCGAAGTCCCTCTTGAGAGAGAAATAGACTTCAGTATAGATAGATTGAGAGTCGTAAAGTGTCCGGAGATGTAACACCACTAATTCGAAAGAGGGCAACATAACAGATTTTTCAGAGAATACAAGTGCCAGCCATGGAAGCCAACCGCGGCATGTGGGTAGAACCACGGACCATAGGCCTGGCCCGTGGATTGGACACCAAAGTCTGTCCAGAGGTCCAGGAACCACGGCCTAACCAACGGACCGTCGGTCAGACCAAACTGAGGTCATTTTACCTAAGTCTAGGACCCCTATATAAGTCATTTTAACCAGTAAATTCACTCATTAAAATCATTCTATCAAACTCACCAAAACAATTGGGTTCCTCTCCAAAATAATTCTCTCTCTAGAAAGTTGAAGAAGAAGGAAGAGTTGAAGCTAGGGTCAAGGTCAAGTCTCCATTCCTCAAAAATTTGTGGGCTTTGTAATCAAGGTATGATAGATTTTCATCCATGGAATCATTTCATCCATTGATACCCTAAGATTTCTCCAATTGGAAAAATGAAATTCCCCAATTTGAGTTAGGGTTTCTTCCAATATTGTGGGTATTGATGAATATTGATCCAATTGAGTGGATTATGATCGTTTATGATTGAATTGATAGTAATACATAGTTTTAGAATGAAATTACATGTACCCATGCCTAACCCATGTCTAGAAGGATGAAATTGATGTAAATGGATTTTATGCAATGAATGGAGAATTTGTGGGTTTAGATGTATTCAATCTAGGATTGATGAGATACATTAGAATTAAATCTTATATGATGAATCATGATTAGATTGCTTTGAGATTGAAGATTATGAGATGATTATGATATTGAATTGCTTGAGATTGAGCATATAGAATGACTATGAGATATAGTGTTTTGAGAATAAGGTTTATGTTGTCAATTGTTGACTATTAATGTAATTGTTGTGGAAGGGATAGTTCCCACATGAATTACTTATGATTATTCATGTTAAAGGCTTGCTCATATTCAATGATTCTAGGTTGAAAGGATTGCTCACCTAAAATGAATCTAATGCTAATGAGTAAGATATTGATGAGGCTACAGGCGATTACCCATGACCTCCAAATGAGATGGATATGAGTCTATTACCCGTATTCCATGAAGTAGGATAAAGAGGTGATTACCCTTATTCTTTAAAGTTGAACAAGAGGCGAGTACCCATGATCCTTATAGAATGACAAGAGGCGAATATCCATGTAACATGTTATTGGACAATAGGCGAATACCCATGATCCATATGTTAAGTTGGACTAGAGGCGAGTACCCATGATCTATATGTTAAGTAGGACTAGATGCGACTACCCATGTTCCTTTAAACTAAGGCAAGAGGCGATTCCCCATGTCTATAAAAGATAAGCTAGACTATAGTATGATGTATGATGAGCTTGGATTATCGCTTTAGTTGCCTTCCATGATATGCTTGACTAGAGGGGGATGACCCAAGTCTTGACTAAGGATAAGTTGAGGTTACTTCAAGAAGTATTCCTCCTATGTTATGATGATTTATATGCATTGATTATGCTTATGACTTATGTTGTTATCTCTTATGCTTATGTTGATGTTTATTTTAGCTATCATATTTAGTACATGTTTGTACTAACTCATACTCTTGTCTATATTTCTTATCCAAATGTAGGGTCCGACGATATCGACTCGCATCCCCATGGCTAGGATCTTAGTAGAGCAAGGCTTGAAGATTGGTGAGTCCTCATAGTATTCGAGGATATGGCAACCATTTCTCTTATGTTCTTTCATTTTTTGTTTTGAACATTATTGTATGGGTGGTGTCTCAAGATATTCATGTTTTTGATGGTTTGAGACAAAGTATAATAGACTTCTGCTTTTGATATATAACTTTGATGTTGGTTGAAAAATGTTTTAAATTCCTCCTCATTTCTATTATCTTATTTTATGAAAGCTAAGTTGCTTATATGAGGCCTCTCGGGGTCTTGTATGCCATGTTACGTCTACGGTGTACCCCTGGATCATGACAAACTTGGTAATAAGAGCACAAGTTTTAGAATGGTTCTAGGATGTCTCAAAACCACTTCTAGTAGAGTCTTGTTCATAAGTGTGAAGTGCGCCACGTTTATGAATGAGAAGCTATTAGATGCTTAGGAAACTCCACTTCTTCATTTCTCTAAGTCGTGCGATAGAGTTTAACTCTATAAGATCTTTCTCCTAATCCCTACTTGATAGTCTACAGGATATGAATACTAGAAGGGATTTTGCAAGAAGGACCGAGGGAGAAGAGATTAACCAAGGAGCTCCTCCTCAAGCTCCTCAAGCTCCGGTTGACTCTTTGGCCGACCAAGTGACTAATGCGGAGTTTAGGATGGATTTTCAAGTGTTGGCTCAAGCCGTGATGACCCAAGCCAATAGAGAGGTGGTGAACCTCATGAACCCAAATGTGGGTACGGCAGCATCAAGAGTGAGGGACTTCACAAGGATGAATCCTCCGGAATTTTATAGCTCTAATGTTGAGGAAGATCCTTAAGAGTTTATTGATGAGGTCTATAAGGTGTTGGCTATCATGGGAGTGACTTCGGTGTAGAAGGCGGAATTGGCCGCTTATCAACTCAAGGGGGTTGCTTAAATTTGGTTCAACTAATGGAAAGAGGCAAGACCGGTTACATATGGGTCCCTTGGAAAGGGAAAGGATTAAGTCCATTTTTCATGATAGGTTCTTTCTCCTTGAAATGGCTGAAGCAAAAGTGCTTGAGTTCTTTAATCTTCGACAAGGAAATATGAGTGTGAAGGAATATTCTTTAAGATTCATTCAATTGTCTAAGTATGCTCCTTCTATAGTTGCTGACTCTAGGGCAAGGATGAGCAAGTTCGTTTCGGGTGTGTCCAAATTTGTTGTAAAAGAGTTCTGTATGGCTATGCTTGTCCATGACATAGATATTTCTTGAATAATGGTCCATGCCCAAAAAATTGTAGAGGAAAAGCTCAAGTAGAGGTTTAGAGAATAAAAAAGGGCAGGGACGGATGATCGTAACTATTCACACTCTAGGTCCGATGGATGGGGTCATTCAATGTTTCAAACAAAGGTTTTCCTGGAAAGGTTCTTCTAAGGCTCCTCCAAGGTCCAACAATGAAAAGGTGTCTAACCCAAAGCCCCAAGGAGGTGGTAATGGGCCTTCTTTTCCTAGTTGTACTAAGTGTGGAAGAAAGCATGAGGGAAAATGTCTAGCGGGTTCCAATGCTTGCTTTGGTTGTGGTAAGTCGGATCACAAGATAAGAGATTGTCCTTCAGTTGCTAAGAATGAGGGAGATAATCGTCGTAGGGCTCAATTTTATCCTTCATCCCTTCCAAGTAGTTCGGGTGCTAATGCCTTTAAGCAAAATAGGTTTTATGTTATTCCAACTAGAGGTGAACAATAGGATTCTACCAATTTGGTTACCGGTATGTTAAAAGTTTTCCAACTAGATGTATATACTTTACTTGATCTCGATGCTACTTTATCTTTTGTGACGCCATATGTGGCTATGAGATTTGATGTACTTCCCGAAGTATTGTTAGAACCTTTTTTTGTCTCTACTCCTGTTGGTGATTCTGTGTTGGCTTAGAGGATTTAAAGAAAGTATCCCGTCTCGTTATACCATAGAGTTACTCTTGTTGACTTGGTAGAGCATGATATGCTAGATTTTGATGTCATCATTGGGATGGATTGGTTGCACTCTTGTTATGCTTCTATTGATTGTAGAACTCGAGTAGTCAATTTTCAGTTCCCGAATGAGCTTGTCCTAGAGTGGAAGGGGGGAAATTCTATGACCAAAGGTCGGTTCATTTCTTATCTTAAAGCTAGAAAAATTATTTCTAAGGGTTTCTTGTACCATTTATTTAGGGTGAGGGATATGGATTCTGAAACCCCTAGTCTTGAGTTTGTCCCCATTGTTAATGATTATACGGAACTGTTCCTATATGATTTACCCGATATTCCTCCCGAAAGGGAAATAGATTTTGGTATTGACCTTCTCCCAGATACGCAACCTATTTCTATTCCTCCTTACAAAATGGCTCCGGTAGAACTTAAAAAGTTAAAGGAACAATTGAGGGATTTGTTGGATAAGGGTTTCATCTGACCGAGTATCCCTCCTTGGGGTGCTCCAATTTTGTTTGTTAAGAAAAAGGATGGTTCACTCCAAATGTGTATTGATTATCGACAGTTGAACAAGGTGACCATTAAGAATAAATATCCTCTTCCAAGGATATATGATTTGCTTGACTAACTCCAATGTGCAATTTACTTCTCTAAGATCGACCTTAGATCGGGTTATCACCAATTGAGGGTGAAAGAAGATGATATTCCAAAGACGGCTTTTGGAACCCGATATGGTCATTATGAGTTTCTGGTGATGTCGTTTGGCTTGACTAATGCTCCGGTGACATTTATGGATTTCATGAATACGGTGTTTAGATAGTACCTTGACAAGTTTGTGATTGTGTTTATTGATGATATTTTGATCTACTCAAGGAGTGAGAATGAGCATATTGATCATTTGAGGATTGTGTTGCAAATCCTTAAGGAACAACAACTTTTTGCAAAGTTTAGCAAGTGTGAGTTTTTGCGAAGGTCCGTAGCTTTCCTTGGTCATATTGTGTCAAGAAAGGGTATTGAGGTAGATCAGAAGAAGACGGATGCGGTCAAGGGTTGGCCTAGACCTCTATCACCTTCAGAACTTAGAAGTTTCTTGGGTTTGGCCGGTTATTATCGACGGTTTGTTAAGGGGTTTTCTTCTATTGCCTCTCCATTGATGGCTTTGACTCAAAAGAAAGCTACGTTTGTAAGGTCAAAATTATGTGAGAAAAGCTTCCAAGAGTTGAAAGATAGACTTACTTTCGCTCCGGTTTTGACTTTACTGAAAGAGATAAATGGTTTTGTGGTATATTGAGATGCCTCAAGAATTGGGTTGGGATGTGTGCTTATGTAAAATGGAAAGGTTATTGCCTATGCTTCAAGGCAACTTAAGGTCCATGAGAACAATTATCTGACCCACGATCTGGAATTAGCGGCAGTGGTTGTTGCCTTAAAGATATTGATGCACTATTTCTATGGTGTTCATGTAGATGTGTTCACTGACCACAAGAGCTTGCAATATATGTTTAATAAGAAAGATCTGAATCTTCGCCAAAGAAGGTGGCTTGAACTATTGAAAGATTATTATATGAGTGTTCTCTATCACCCTGGTAAGGCGAATGTAGTAGCGTATGCTCTTAGTAGGTTGTCTATGGATAGTTTTGCTTAAATTGATGATGATAAGAAGGAATTGGTACGAGATGTACATAGATTGGCTCGTTTGGGTGTTTGGTTGATGGACTCTATCAAGGGTGGTGTTATGGTTCATAAAGGTTCCGAATCATCTTTTGTGAGTGATGTGAAAGCTAAGCAATGTAAATATCCAACTTTGGTAGAATTGAAAGAAGCGATTCTCAAGAAGTCTGTTGAGGCTTTCTCCCATGGGGGAGATGGAGTACTTAGATACCAAGGTCGATTATGTGTTCTAAATGTTGATGACTTAAGGGAACAAATCTTGACAGAAGCCCATAGTTCTCGGTATTCCATTCACCCAGGAGCTACCAAGTTGTACCGTGACTTGCAGGAGGTCTATTGGTGGAATGGAATGAAAAATGATATTGCGGGATTTGTGGCTAAGTGTCCAAATTGCCAACAAGTGAAAGTTGAGCATCAGAAACCTGGAGGTTTATCCCACGACATTAGCAATGTAGCCTATGAGTTGGCAATGTAGGGGAAGTTCAGTCCCCGGTATATTGTTCCTTACAGGATATCCAAGAGGATTGGCAATGTAGCCTATGAGTTGGAGCTACTGTCAGAGTTAGCATCAATCGATCCAGTTTTTAACATTTCAATGTTAAAGAAGTTTATGGGCGATCCATCGCTTATTATACCGACTGAAGATATTTGTATTAAGGACAGCCTATCTTATGAAGATATTTCTGTTGAGATACTTAATCGTCAGGTTCGCAAATTGAGGACCAAGGAGGTAGCATCAGTCAAGGTCTTATGGAGGAACCAGTTTGTTGAGGAAGCTACTTGGGAGGCTGAGGAGGATATGAACAAGAGATACCCACATCTCTTTGAGTCCGGAGAACCAAATCAGGGTACTAATTATTTTCTTGTTACTTCTTAAGTTAAAATGTTGTGTTAATTTGCATGTTGAGAGGGTGTTAGATGTTACCACCCTTAGTCTATTTTGAGTAGTCTCATTCGAGGACGAATGTTCCCAAGAGGGAAATATTGTAACATCCCGCTTTACAAATCCTAAATTATGCTTAGGGGTTTTAGAAGAGAGTTCAACAAGAGGAGAAAAAGGAAGATAATCAAGATCTCGTGCCAATCGAGATTTGTTTCTCCAAATCGAGGTATGTACGCTTCCATAGTGATGGGTTCATTCACCACACGCCAATCATGATTTACATATTCGTAATTCATCCATAAGATTGAGTATATTTGAGTTCATGATGAATTCTTTATAACTGTTCTTGAAGTGTTGCTTTCGTTCTTGAATTAGGATGGGTTTGATGAGTTCTTGAGATAAACGTAGGTGTTTGAGGTTGTTTTTGAGTAGATTCTTATATACTTTTATTGGGTAATTGAATATAATGAAAAATTGAGGAAAACAATCAATTCTAGGTGAGTCAGGTTCAGAAAACGAGAAGAAAAATTCGTCGGAAAGTTCTGGGGAAGGGGTTGCGCAGCACGCCACTGATGTGCTAGAGTAGCTGGTGCACCGCTCCTGCAGTGCGCCAGAAATGGTGCTCTGATGTTCAGGGGCTGACGCCCCGTGCCACTTAGTGCGCCAGGGCAGTCCGCCCCCGTCCTGTTTCCATCGTTTTACCCGTCTGAGTTCCTTTAAGGTGTACCTTTACTCCTCTCTGATTCTAACTACCCTAAACTACATCTAAACATCGAGAAATCATTCATAACATGAATCATCACCCTTGAATTCATAATTTAAATTTAAGGAAGAGCTAAGATTAAAGTCTTGAGAGTTCTTTCGAATCTTTTTGAGGAGTCTTTTACAATCTTTTAAAACTTGTTTTACTACTTGAGCACATGAGTTTGAGGAAGAGTAGAGTTGAGTTTCATTTTCTTAAATGAATATATCGGATCTAAGTGTTCGCAAGAGTAAATGTTTTAACATTTAAAATGAGGGGAAACACTGATTTCCAAAAGAGTTCATGAGGAGTTTTGAGTATAATATCTTTTAAGAGAAAATATTTTCAGTAATAATCTCAAAGTTGAGGATCAAGAATTTTTTTTAAACATATGAGCTAAGTTATATTTTGGGAGTAGTATTTAGCACCGATATGGAGACGAGTTCAGATAACTCAAAGTCCTCAAAAACCATGTAGCCAACGTGGGTAAAAAGGGTCATACTTTTTAGATGATTCCATATTTCTTTTTAAGCATAGGTTAGTTGAGGAGTTCTATACCCCGGAAAGGTGTAGGACAGTTTTTGCAACGTGGGTGAGACGTTGTATCATCACATAGCTCATAGTGATGATTGTCAGTTAGAGAATCTCCCAAACAGTGTTATTTTGTATCTTTCCATACAAACTGAGTTTTTCTTGTATTTTTAAATACATTGAGTTTTTATCTATTGTTTTAAATTCATTATATAAACTGTAATTTTATTGTCGTTTTATATTGTATTGAGTTGAGTATTCATGAGTTGAGGTTGAGTTGAGTATAGTCGAGGTGGGTATGTTTCCTTTTTATCAGTTCAAACTTGCAGGTTATGTTTAGTGTTCCCCTTACATTCTCGTACATTCCATGTACTTATGCAATTTGGCTTGCATCTTTCATGATGCGGATACAGGTAACCGGGATCATCAACTAGCGCTTCGTTGATCCAGTTGAGTTCTAGAGTTTTTTGGTGAGCCTCCTTGCTTCCGCATGATGCCTCATTTATTTTCTGTTATTCAGTTTGTTAGGATGATCAGGGGTCTTATCCCGACATCCCTCATAGTATTAGAGGCTTAATAGATAGATAGACAGTGGTAGTTCATGAGTCTTATTCATTTTAGTTGTTATGTTCTAGACTTGAGTTGCCTCTTTGGCTAGTGAATGTTTTATTTTTATGATATTCTGAGTTTACTTTTGAGATAGTTGAGTAAAGTTTAACATTTGAGTTGATTCTACGTTGAGTAAGTCTTTTGCTGAGAGTTGAGCCAGGCTAAGGGTTCGCTTAGGGCCAGCAATGGTTCTTGAGTGCCAGTTGCTTCCACGATGTAGGCTCGGGGTGTGAAATTTTAATTTACTAATGCCCCGATGGTATTTATGGATTTGATGAATAGGGTCTTTGGGAAATATCTTGACATATTTGTGATTGTGTTTATTAATGATATTTTGATTTACTCAGGAAGTGAGGATGAGCATTGGCAAAATGTGTTACAAAATCTCAAGAATCAAGAATAGTATGATAAGTTTAGGACATGTGTTTTTTTTTTGTAGATATATGTTACTTTCCTTGGCCATATTGTCTCTGGTGAGGGTATTTAAGTTGATCCTAAGAGAAAATTGAGGCGGTTAAGAATTTTTTTAGACCTTTGTCCTCTTCTGATATACGGAGTTTCTTTTGTTTGGCTGGTTATTATAGAAGGTTTGTGGAAAGATTCTCCTCTATTTCTTTGCCTTTGACAACACTAACTCAAAATGAGGTGAAATTCCTATAGATGGAAGCTTGTGATAAGAGTTTCCAATAGTTGAAAGATAGAAAAACTTCTGCCCCTATTTTGACATTACCAGAATGATTAGATACTTTTATGGTTATTGTGATACTTCATGAATCGGTATTGGTTGTGTTTTGATACATCATGGAAGAGTTATCGCCTATAATTAATGGTAATTGAAATAGAATTAAAAGAATTATTTGACCCATGATTTGGAGTTAGCGACGGTAATGTTTGATTTACTGATTTGGAGGCATTACTTATATGATGTTCATATAGATGTGTTTACCGACCACAAAAGTTTCAAATATGTGTTCACTCAAAAGGATTTAAATCTTCACCAAAGGAGATGACTTGAGTTGTTGAAGGATTACGACATGAGTGTCCTATTTGATCTAAGAAAGGCAACTGTAGTGATAGATGATATTAGTAGACACTTAATGAAGAGTGTTGCTCATGTTGAGGATTATAAAAAAGGAGTTAGTTTGTGATGTCCATAGATTTTCCCATTTGGGTATTTTCTTGGTTGATTTTGATGAAGGTTGTATAGTAATTCATAATAGTTCCATATCATGTTTTGTATCGAGTGAAGGGTTAGAAAGATACTCATTTGTTACTAGTTGAGTTGAAGATATCGGTTTCCATAAAATCGATTGAGACTTTCTTCTAAGGGGGAGATGGCATTCTTGGATATCAAGGTTGTTTATGTATTTCGAATGTTGATGAGTTGAAAAATTAGATTCTAATAAAAACTCATAGTTCTTGATATTCTATTCACCCGGGACCCACAAAGATGTAATCTAACTTGCGGGAAGTCTATTGGTGGAATGGGATGAAGAAGGATATTGTAGAATTTGTGGTTAAATGTCAGAATTGTCAACAAGTAAGAGTTGAGCATCACAAACAAGATTTTTTTTTCTCAAAACATTTGTATTCCTACATGGGAGTTGGAAGATTCTATTATGGACTTCATTACGGGTTTACCCCGTACCCATCGACAGTTTGATTCATCTTGGGTTATCATTAACCATATGACAAAATCGGCTCACTTCCTTCATGTTAAGACTTCATTCTCATCAGGAGATTATGCCAAGTTTTATATTCGAGAAATGTTAAGGTTGCATGGAGAGTCCTTTTCCATTATAATTGATCGTGGTACTCAATTTACATCTCAGTTTTGGAAATTCTTTCAGAAAGTTCTTGGCACTCAAGGGAAATTTAGCACAACATTCCACCCTCAAACTGATGGAATTGATTTCAAGGGTAATTAGGATGATCATTTGTTGTTTATTGAGTTCACATATAATGATAGATATCACTCTAGCGTTGGGATGGAAGCGTGTGAGGCTGTTTATGGTAGAAGGTGTACATCTCCTATAGGTTTGTTAGAAGTTTGTAAGGTTCCTTTGATAGGGCCCGAGTTAGTTCATGAGGTTATAGAAAAGGTTTGGCTCATACGCAAAAGGTTGAAAACAGTTCAAAGTTAAAAAAAAGTTTTATGCAGATATTTGAATAAGAGAGCTTGAGCTTGAAGTTAATGATTGGGTCTACTTAAAAATTTTACCCATGAAGGGTTTAGTGAGATTATGAGGAGTATTGACAAAATTGCTTATGAACTTAAGTTGCCTAATGATTACGTGTTGGTACATCCGGTATTCCATGTCTCCTTTCTAAAGAAATGTGTTGAACATCCGACATTCATTGTTCCGTTATAAGTTTTGGTAGTTAAAGTAAATCTTTCTTAGGGAGAGGTTCTGGTTGATATTTTAGACCGAAAAGTTTGGAAGTTGAGAAATAAGGAAATTGCTTCCGTGAAAGATCATTGGAGGAACCACCTACTTGAGGGTGCTACTTGCCGATATGATGTCTCAGTATCCTCATCTAGTTTTCTCCGCTCTCATTCTAGCTTGAGGTATTAGTTCTTTGTGGTTCATTTTTTTAGATTCATGCATTTTAGTCATTCATATGTTTCCATATTCATGCATGTTCATGAAAACTTGATTTTTGATGTTATGATTTAGCTTTGATTGATTCTCTATGTTTATGTGCATTTCAATAAGATTTGCATTAATTTCTCTCCTACTCTATTCACTCAATCTTGAGTCATCCAATTGAGGATGAATATTCACAATGGGGAAATATTGTAACTCTTCAGATATTGGAAGGCGAAAGAAAAGAAAAATTATACTTTTTTTCAAAGAAGCGGGTTCTACAACTCCTTTCTTTGGATCTTAGGAAGTCCTACGGTTGTAGGAAAAGAGTTGTAGACTTTGAGATTAGTGTTGGAATTTCATATTTCTGAAGTTTGACCTACGGAAGAAAAGTAAAAGTCTTAGGATGTTTGACGAGTCGTAGGATGGTGTCCAAGAAATAATTCAAACTTAGTGAAATTTTGGTCAAAAAGTTGAGTTCTAGGGATGGGGTCTATGTACCGTAGGAATTCAGATGGACCGTAGAAAAGTCTCCTGTGAAGTAAGGTAAAATTTGGATTTCTCAAATTGGTTTTATGGTTTACCAATATAGACCTTAGAATGTTTTACGAACCGTAAGAATGTTCGGCAATTTTAAGCTAGGGTTATTTGGGTCTTTTCCTACCCTTATAATTCCATAACTACCTTTTTTGCCTATAAAAGAGACCCTGTAACTGATTTTACTCCTAAGAAACTATCCTTTCCCTTTCATTCCCTAAATTCCTCTCAGGTTTTTATATCCAAGGCTCACAAGGGATTCTAGGGTTCTTCAAGTTTTAGAGTCTCTAATTCCTCCATTGTTTTGGGCTTCTAAATAAAGGTATGTATGGCTTCATCAATTGGATGCATTAATCCATTGAGCCTGAAGGTTTTACGATTCTCCAAAGTTAGATTTCTCCAAAATTTATTGAGTTTCCAATTGTTTTCACATGAACCCATGCATTGATCATGATTTTTTACCATGAACCGTAAAAGTCATGAATTTATGAAGAAACTATGATTTAGATTTTCATGAAGTTATGCATGATTTATGGAAATAAATGTTTTATGCTCTAGGTTGCGTTAAGATATTAATGAATCATGGTTTAATAAAAGTTCTCACATATGCTTTATAGAAGATTTAATGATCTACTCTATAATATTTTCACCTTCTATTAGTAACTAATTTGTGCTTTTCCTTGTATGATGTTTATGATTATGAAAATTACTATTCTGTTGAGATTTAACTTAGCATCAAGAGAACCTTGAGGTAGAGTCTCAAAAAGGATATTCTCTAGTAGCAACATGTAGTTCCAAACTGCGTGCCCCGTAGGATTTTCTTTAAATTACCTATATAGTGTATCCACGTATAGAATATATGATATGATACAGAATTCTACCTTGGCAAGTAGACTTTACCATCTAGATGTGTTAGTTACATCAGATTCTATGTTATAACTCACATGGTCTGTTGTCGGTTAAATCTAATATCCACCAAAATGAACCAAGTTACTTTCAAAGGTTTTATGAAGCTTTTTTTCTGTCTTAAGATGTATTGACAATTTTCATGATTTAAGATTTTTCTTTAAAATATTTTATAATGTTTAGTTTGGTCATGCATATCATGTTTTTATTATGTCCTCTTGTTATTATGTTTTACGTTTTAATGCATGTCTCTCATACTTAGTACATTTTAAGTACGAATCCATACTTGTACCTACATTGTTTCGCTAATTGTCACCACCCAGGGGTACACCCTAGATGTAACTAGGCGTACAAGACCCCGAGAGATCTCATACAAGCCCTTTAGCGTATCATAACATAAAGCAATTGAAATGATGCGGAAATTTTAAAACTTTTTCATACAATCGAAGTCCTTTTAAAAACAAGCGGCAGTCTATAACACTTTGTCTCAAACCATCTAATACATGATAATCTTTAGGACGCAACCCATACAAATGTCTAAAGCATAAAAGAAAGACATAAAGTAAATGGTGGCTATATCCTCGAATGCTATGAGGACTCCCAATCTTCAACTCCTTGCTCTACTAGGAACCTAGCCATGGGGATGAAACTAAATATCGCTGGACCCTACATTTGATAAGAATGTAGGCAAGAGTATGCATTAGTACAAAATGTACTAAATATGATAGCTAGCATAACACCATAAGAGCATAACATAAGCGTTAGCCAACATAAGACACAAGCATAATCTCCATCATAGACATAACATAAACATTAGTCAACATAAGGCATAATCCATAACATATGAAATACATCATGTTCATAAGCATAGTAAATCCTTAGATCTTCATAACATAAGAGAACTACCTCATAAGTAACCTCAAAGCATACTTATGCAATGCATGGATAAGACCCCATAATCTCACCCACACTAAGTACCAATTTTAGGCCATCATAATCATACTTACCACCTTTTGATCTCATCCTTAGCTCATTTCTCATAGACAAGGGAACTATCACCTTTAGTCAAACATATCAAGGAAGCCCACTATAGCAACAATCCAAGCCAAGCATACAACATATAAGAGAAACATTTCATAAATAGCTTCAAGTCATACTTGTGCAATGCATGGATAAGACCCCATAATCCCATCCATACTAAGTACCACTTTAGGCTATCATAATCATACTTATTGGTTAGGGGCTAGTCCCTAACATAAATTCCTTTTAATACTATGAGATACTCACTTAAGCACATCTTAGTTCATTATTATTTTGAACACTAGGAGATACTTCTTCAAGCATGTCTTAGTTCATTTTTCAATCATATCTTAGTTCATTGGATACAGAGATTGCTACTAGAAACCCAGATTCCACTTGGTGAAGGCTTCCATCTCATAATACCTACTTTGGGAAAACCCGAACTCTACTGTGCGAGAGTTCCCCCTTTTTATTTGGAAGCCCGGACTCTACTAGGTGTGAGCCTCATTTTTTATTTCGAAGCCTGGACTCAACTAGGTATGGGCCTCCTTTTTATTTGGAAGCCCTGACTCAACTATGTGTGAGCCTTCTTTTTATTTTAAGCCCGGACTCAACTAGGTGTGAGCTTCCATTCTCATTGGCAATATCCACTCGGGGCCAAGCATACACCTCATAGGCTAGTTATTAAGCCTTACTTAACTCATGATTCATGGAGGGATGTTCTTGACAACCAATCCATGTTTCAAGTGATTCTATCACTTCATACAATCAAAATTTCTAAGGTAGATTAGGTGGGAAAACTCCTTCCACAAGAATGTTATCTATTAGTCTACCATTCTCATATAAACTTCATTCTCAAATCCTTTACTTATTACAATCATCATACACACCTAGATTACAAGAAATTCTAGTCATATGCTTCATTCTTAAGCGATTCTAATCATAAATCATCATATAGGCTTATACCCAACCTTACTAATCATGATTCAAGATATATACCATAGCCTCATTCAATTCATATCTATATGCTCTAAACTCAAGTAATCTACTATACATATCATCAACCCTACAAGATTATCTCTAAATCCTCAATTTCCCCTTTCAAGGCACAAAATCCACATTACTTCAAGTTAATCAATTAGACTACGGTTAGGCTTGTAAACATGTAATTTAATCATAATAACTTGATTTACTACTAATTCAATCATAAACAATCATTATTAACTCAATTTGATCAACATCCATCATAACCCACAACACTGAAGAAACCCTAACTTGAATTGGGGAAGTTCTTCATCAAATTGGGAAATTCTAGGGAACTCCATGGATGGAAGAATCCATGGATGAATAAGCTATCATACCTTCATTATAAAGCCTACCAAGCATGAAACAATGGAGACTTGACTTGACCTAGCTTGATTCTCCTCTTTTTCTTCTTCTTCTTCTTCTTCTTCTTCTTCTTCTTCTTCTTCTTCTTCTTCTTCTTCCGCTTCTTCTTCTTCTTCTTCTTCTTCTTCTTCCGCTTCTTCTTATTTCTAGAGAGAGAAATATTTGAGAGGAGAGCTTTTGGGGATTTAGTTTCGCTCTTGGGAAAATAATTACTTAATTGGGGTGGTTAAAGGGTTAAAATAGCTTATATAGGTGTATAAAGTCTAGGCAAAATGACCTCACCTAATAACCACCTAAATAGGAATTTCCCAGTTTACCCTTAATTAGACATCCTAGTGCTAGGCACTACTGCCATCTTTACGAACCGTCAAGGGTTCCAGGGCCCGTCATGGCGCCCGTGGTCCCTTGACCAGTGGCTAAGCCACAACATACTTAACTTCCCAAACTTCAAGGCAAGTCCACGACCACTCCCACGAGCCGTCTAGGCCTTCACGAGCCGTGAAGTGGCTCGTGTGGAGGAGGCCAACTTGGGCAGCCTTGAGGGTCTCACTGCCTCACCACCACGGGTGGCACCACGAGCCATGGTGGCCACCACGAGCCGTGAAGGCTCTCGTGGTCATGGGCAGTGCCATGGCAAGCTTGGGGCAGCCTTGGCACTTGCCTTGGCCCTTGCTCCTTTGCCTTGGCTCATGCCCTCTAGTCTTGACTTGTAGGCCTCAAACTTAGCCTAGATAGTCTACTAGACTACGGGGTCTTACAATATTTCCCCTTGGGGACATTCATCCTCAAATGAAGATTCTAAATACCTCTTAAAGGAAACAACTCTAGACTAGCAGCCCATCATGCATGCAACACATCTAAATGCACATAACCAAAGGAGGAAACTTCAACTCCAAGTTAAGCATACTTTATGCAACACAAGGAAGTAGGAACTACATCAAACAACTCATTATGCATGAAATTCAATATCTACTCATGTTAAAGGAGGAACTACCATCTCCGAACTAAAACAATCTCAACACGCTCTCATGGAGCTCATATGCAGTTTACTGTCAAAAGCATACTGAAGCATGTTCAACAATTCACCTCATGAAGCATGAAGGCAACTTTTACTCAACACACAACAACATGAGGAAAATCAATCATAAAAGCTCATTTTCTTACTAAAACATAATTTTCTCAAGAACAAGCATATGAGGAAATCCTGGTAACATATAAACACAAAATGACCTTGCCATCAAGGAACACCATCTCCCCCTTGGGATGAAGCCTCAACAGATTTTCTAGACACCAACTCCTTCAATTCTACTAAGGTCGGATCCATACTTAAGATCAATCTTAAAAAGATAACTACCTCTTGAAGTTGGTCAACACTCACTCTTTTCTCCCTCACCTTAACTAGGTTGTATATGCAACCCTCAAAATCATTCTCAAGACAAGACATTTTAGCTATACAGATTCTACAATCACATAGGAGCATAATAGAAGTGCAACCAAAACATCACATAAAGATAACATCAAAATCTAGAAAATCACGAACATCAATTAAGAAGCTATCAACATACTGGAATCCACATCGGGACCACACTCTTCTTCACCTCTGGTTTGAAGTGCATAAAACTGGCTTTTCTTGGGGGCATTGGAGTTTGGACCACTAGGAGTGGCTTGCTTGCCCTCTATTCCTTTAGCCTTAAGCACCGGGCAATCCCTCATTTTGTGACCACTTTTTCCACACCCATAACAACCTTCCATGCTGGCTAGGCACCTACCATGGTGAGTCCTTCCACACTTGGTGCAATTAGGCCTAGGCAATGAAGACTCACCACCCTTCTCTTAGTTATACATAGGGGTATTGGGGAAATCTTGATCGAAAATACCTTTGTTTAGACCTAGGTCGACCTTGTCCATCGGATCTAGAATTGGAGAAGTTCCCATCACCGGTCCTAGCTCTTTTCACCTCCTTATTTTTTTCCTTGAGTTTTTACTCCTCCATTTGTTGGGCATACACTATAAGACGTGAGATATCGATATCCCCAACAAGCATTACCGTACGACATTATTTTTCTACCAAGTCGGACACTCCCATTATAAACTTATTCATCTTAGCCCTTGAGTCCGCCACTATATTTGGAGCATACTTGGATAGTTGGGTAAATTTCAAAGCATACTCTTTAACACTCATGCTACCTTGCCTAAGGTTAATGAACTCTTGCATCTTAGCCTCCCTCAACTCTAGGGGAAAGAGCCTATCAAGAAATGCCAACTTAAACTCTTCCCTCTGTACGGGGCCCGCTCCTACCGGCCTACCATCTTTCCATTGATCATACCCCAGTTGAGAAACACCATTCAATTGGTAAGCGGCTAACTCCGCTTTCTCTACCGAAGTCACCCCCATAATAGCAAGTACTTTATAAACCTCATCTATAAACTTCCTAGGATCCTCTTCCACTTTGGAGCAATAAAACTTCGGGGGGTTCATCCTCATAAAATTCCTCACTCTTAAAGTGGAGGTACCCACTATTGGGTTCACCGGAGCTATCACCTCCCTATTCACTTGTGTCATCATGGCATAGGCCAACATTTGGATCGCCGATCTAAACTACGCATTTGTAACATTCTCATCCATAGGGTTAATCGGAGCTTGTGGAGCTTGTGGAGCTTGTGGGGGAACCTCTTGATCCACCATGTCTTCCTCATTCCTTCTAGCATTTGCCTTTGTATTAGCCATATCCTGTAGACCATCGAGTAAGGATTAGGAGAAAGACCTTATAGAGTTAACCTCTATGGCACGACTTAGAGAATAAATAAGTGAGATTTCCTAATCATCTAATAGCTTTCCATTCATAAATGTGGCGCGCTTCACACTTATGAACTAGACTCTAATAGACATGGTTTTGAGACATCCTAGAATCATTCTAAACCTTGTGCTCTGATTACTAAGTTTGTCACGACCCAGGGGTACACCCTAGATGTAACAAGGTGTAAAAGACCCCGAGATATCTCATACAAGTCCCTTATCATATTATAACATAAAGCAATAGAAATGATGTGGAAATTTTAAAACTTTTTCTATACAATCGAAGTCCTTTTAAAAACAAGCGGAAGTCTATAACACTTTGTCTCAAACCATCTAATACATGATAATCTTTGGGACGTAGCCCATACAAAAGTCTAAAACATAAAAGAAATACATAAAGGAAATAGTGGTTATATCCTCGAATGCTATGAGGACTCACCAATCTTCAACTCTTTGCTCTACTATGAACCTAGCCACGGGGATGAAACTCAATATCGAAGGACCCTACATTTAATAAGAATGTAGGCAAGAGTATGCGTTAGTACAAAATGTACTAAATATGATAGCTAGCACAACACCATAAGAGCATAACATAAGCGCTAGCCAACATAAGACATAAGCATAATTTCCAACATAGACATAAAATAAACATTAGTCATCATAAGGCATAATCCATAACATAGGAAATACATCATGTTCATAATCATAGTAAATCCTTAGAACTTCATAACATAAGAGAACTACCTCATAAGTAACCTCAAATCATACTTTTGCAATGCATGGATAAGACCCCATAATCTCACCCACACTAAGTACCACTTTTAGGCCATCATAATCATACTTACTACCTTTTGATCTCATCCAAGCATACAACATATAAGAGAAACACTTAATAAGTAGCTTCAAGTCATACTTGTGCAATGCATGGATAATACCCCATAATCCCATCCATACTAAGTACCACTTTAGTCTATCATAATCATACTTATTGGTTAGGGGCTAGTCCCTAACTTAAAAGCATCTGAACACTATCAGATACTCCCTTAAGCAAATCTTAGTTCATTATTATTTTTAACACTAGGAGATACTTCTTCAAGCATGTCTTAGGTCATTAATGCTTTTGAACACTAGGAGATACTTTTTAAAGCATGTGTTAGTTCATTGGATACATAGATTGCTACTAGAAACTCAGACTCCACTTGGTGAAGGCTTCCATCTCATGAGACATACTTTGGGAAAACCCGTACTCTACTATGTTAGATTTCCCCCTTTTTATTTGGAAGCCCAGACTCAACTAGGTGTGAGCCTCTTTTTTATTTGGAAGCCCGGGGTCAACTAGGTGTGAGCCTTCTTTTTATTTTGAAACCCAGAATCAACTATGTGTGAGCCTCTTTTTTATTTGGAAGCCCGAACTCAACTAGGTGTGAGCTTCCATTCTCATTGCCAATATCCACTCGGGGCCAAGCATATGCCCTATAGGCTAGTTATTAGGCCTTAATTAACTCATGACTCATGGTGGGATGTTCTTGACAACCAATCCATGTTTCAAGTGATTCTATCACTTTATACAATCAAACATTTCAAAGGTAGATTAGGTGGGAAAAGTCCTCCCAGAACAATGTTATCTATTAGTCTACCATTCTCATATAAATTTCACTCTCAAAGCCTTTACTTATTACAATCATCATACACACCTAAATCACAAGACATTCTAGTCACATGCTTCATTCTTAAGTGATTTTAATCATAAATCATCATATAGACTTAAGCCCAACCTTACTAATCACGATTCAACATATATACCATAGCCTCATTCAATTCATATCTATATTCCCTAAACTCAAGCAATCTACTATACATATCATCAATCTTAGAAGATTATTTCTAAAACCTCAATTTTTCCTTTCAAGGCATAAAACCCATATTACTTTAAGTTCATCAATTAGACTAGGGTTATGCATGTAAACATTTAATTTCATCGTAATAACTTGATTTACTACTAATTTAACCATAAACAATCAATATTCACTCAATTGGATCAACATCCATCATAACCCACAACATTGAAGAAACCCTAACTTGAATTAGGGATGTTCTTCATCAAATTAGGGAATTCTAAGGGACTCCATGGATGGAAGAACCCATGGATGAATAAGCTATCATACCTTGATTACAAAGCCTACCAAGCTTGAAACAATGGAGACTTGACTTGACCTAGCTTGATTCTTCTTTTTCTTCTTCTTCTTTCAAGAGAGAGAATTCTGAGAGGAGAGCTTTAGGGAATTAAATTTGGGTTTTCGGAAAATAATGACTTAATTAGGGTGGTTAAAGGGTTAAAATAGCTTACATAGGTGTATAAAGTTTAGGAAAAATGACCTCACCTAATAACCACCTTAATAGGAATTTCCCACATTATCCCTAATTAGGCAGCCTAGTGCCAGGCACTACGGCCACCTTCACGAACCGTCAAGGGTTCCATGGCCCGTCATGGTGCCCGTGGTCCCTTTGTCCAGTGGCTAAGCCACACCATACTTAACTTCCCAAACTTCAAGGAAAGTCCACAGCCACTCCCATGAGACAGCTAGGCCTTCACGAGCTGTGAAGTGGCTTGTGTGGAGGAGGCCAACTTGGGAAGCCTTGAGGGGCTTACTGCCTGACCAAAACGAGCCGTGAAGGCTCTCGTGGTCATGGGAACTACCATGGCAAGCTTGGGGCAGCCCTGGCTCTTGCCTTGGCCCTTGCCCCTTTGCCTTTGCACATGCCCTCTAATCTTGACTTGTAGCCTTCAAACATAGCCCTAGATGGTCTACTAGACTACGGGGTGTTACACTAATGAAGGGTCCGATAATCTTATTCCTCTCGCTTGTGGCTAGTCAGCTTGACCATTCAAAGTTCAAGAGTTGGTGAGTCCTCACTGGAGACCATGTAACCTTTACTTTGCTTGCGTATGTATCTAGTTTTTGAATGTTGTACGTGGTGTATCGGTTACGTCCCTACCACTTATTGAGATGATTAGAATGGCTTGTCGAGACTATGATTAGACTTCCATTTTATGTCAAACTCTTTTATTGATAGGGACTTCTTTACATTTATTTCTTGTATTTTCTATTATATTATGTACATGTATGTCAAGTGGCTTGTGTAGGGCCTCTTGTGGTGTTACACACCATGTCACGTATAGGGTGTACTTTGGGTTTTGACACATATGCTTGTAGTAGTCTTGTGATAGCACTTGCATGTTTAAGCCCATTTGAGAAATGTTGTAGACTGCCTTGTTGAGCTGATTGCATTTTTAACTTACCTGAGGACAAGCAAAAGTTTGAGTTGGGGGTGGTGATGAGTGGTAGATTTCCACTCATTTAAGGCTTATATAGTTCAACCATTAGTGTCATCAATGCCTATTTACGTCCTATTTTCATAATATTTTCATACTTTGTCGTGATGAAGTCTAAAGATCAAGGCAAGGATTAATGATTGTAAAAAGATGTTAAAAGCACTGAAAGGAGTATAAAACTCAAAATTTTTGGTCGCCTAAATCAAAGGGTGAATTACCCAACAGGCTAAACATCGTGGAACTTGACAGCGTTTGATTGTGAAGTGCCAAAATAGATCGATGAAGAGAGGCCACATCGGCAATTCACAGTATGAACAAGGTTGATCCCAACTTCATTGGCGAAAGTGAATGATTGCTGAGAAAAAGTGAAGGATAAACTAGGCAAACATAATGTAATTCGGTTGCTTGCCAATCGTGAAAAGAGGACTCTACCGAATCCGCAAAACTAGGGTCAAACTTCTGATGCTTGAAGCCAGGAAAGGGCCAACTTAAGAATAAAATGTCACCGTATGGATTGCGAAATATTATTTTGATTAATTTTGGGGAAATTATAAATAGCCATGAAGATAGAGAAAGTGTATATTTTGACTAATTTTAACTTTTTAAACATTGAGATAGAGAATGATCATATTTGTTTTTAGTTTTCAGTATTTGAATGTCCTTGTAATTAACAAAATTAAATATTGAAATCGAGTTGGTGTTGAAGATTCTTGTCTAATTGAAACACATTGATGGCTGTTAAGATCATAAATATAATTCCTTTGCTTTTTATGATGTGTGGCTAAAACTCCAACTCTAGGAGTACGATTATTGGTTTGGGTGTTGATTTTATTTTATGGGTCTTTTGTTTTTCTCTATGTTATTGTTGTTTGATAAAGCTCAAATGTACTATTCAAAACTAATTAAATGAGACCAAAGTTGTCGTCAATAAAAATATCCAACTAAGAGTCGGGTTCGAATGCCATAGATAATGTTAATATCGTAGACAATTCAATCAAGATTTGGATAGTAAAATCATTCATTTGTAACAGAAAAAACAAGTGGGTTATTTATTTCACCAATTTAACAAAAATATTTGCTTATCAATGGTCACAATTAAATAAAAAAAAATCGGCAAATCTAAGAAGTAACAAGCAATATTGGGGTGCGGGTATTGGAAATTAATGTCACATAGGGGTAAATGTGTTGCTCTATAGTTATTGTCACGACCCAGGGGTACCCCCTAGATGTAACATGGCGTATAGAACCCCGAAGGACTCTATACAAGCCACTTAACTCTAATAACATAAGAAATAGAACAATAAGAGTAAAATAATAGTCCAAGTCCAAAACATTTTATAAAAGCAAAGCGGAAGTCTAATACACTTGTCTCATCATAGCCATCTAATATAATCGAATGAAATTGGGCCTAGCCCATACATCATGTCCAAAAGAGAAATACATGAAATAAAGTGAAACAATAAAACTCCGTCATCGAACCATGAGGATTCACCAAAGCTCGGAATATCTCAAGTAAACCTCTAGCCACGAAATTGATGACCCTGACTGTCGGACCCTACATTTGGGGAAATGTAGGCAAGAGTATGCGTTAGTACAAAACAATCTACCAAATATGATAGCCATGCATAAAACATTTAAATCATGCTAAAAGGGGACATTTTCATTAGGAGACAATGATCAATCTAAAACATGTATTTTGAGAGTTAGAAACCATAAGTCATAAAACCATGATCAATGCAAGTGAACATCATCTTTGAACACATGTGAGATACTTCTTGAAGTAACCTTAGTTCATTATTATTATCGGAATGAGCCTTAACCGACATAAAGACCATGTGATCTATAACATGATCCCCCGGTGTCTCCACACACAAAAAAGGTTTCCCTACTTGCCAAGGTAGAACCATGACCTTCTAGCTTAAGTGGATCCACCAGCTAATGTCTCTTGAGACAATCATCCTATTGGGGCACATAGGTAAGGGATAAGGAGATAGCTTCTAGAAACCCAGGCTCTACTGACGTGGGGGCTTCTATCTCAATATCCTCTTGGTGTTAAGCATAGATTCTCATGGAATAGTCATCTCTTACTTGACTTCATTATTCCTGAAAAGGTATCCTTGGAAAACTAATCCAGGCTAGTTCATTAAGATAGCTCTTACTCTTGATTCATTTAGGTGAGAAAGCCTTTCAACCTAGGAATCCGTTCTATGTGGGAAAACCTTTCACATCATGCTTAGGTGCGTTTATGAGAATGTCCTTTCAAAAACGCAACAACAACATCATCATTGGTACTTTACTCTAAAAGCACCCTTAAAACATTTGCATAGATTTCATAATCAAATGCATAAGTCCATAATTTACCTCTTGAGGCTCAAAACCCACTTTCATTCATAAATACTTAGAAAACATGGGAATTACATGGGTTCATGGGGAAATCATCATATGTCGTCAATTCATGCATAAGAGATCATAATTCAATCATTTAAATTAACATTGAAGAGAACACATGATAATTGAAGAAAAGCCTAACTCAATTGGGGAATTCTACCTTTAGAAATAGAGAATTTGGGAATTCCATGGATGGAAGGAATCCATGGATGAAAATTATCAGACCTTGAATCCAAATGCTAGCCTTCAATGGAGGAATTGAGACCTTGACTTGAAACCCTAGGTTGAATCGTTCTTCTTCTTCAAGTTTCTAGAGAGAGAAATATTTGGAGAGTTCTTCTTTTGTGAATTTGGAAGTATGAAGTGAATGGGCTAATTTGGGGGTTGAAAGTACTTATATAGGGGTGTTATTGAAAGGTAAAACGACATAGTATAGGAACTAATTAAATAGGAAAAGACCCAACTGCCCCTTAACTAACTGTATGTTGTCATCGACTTACCGACCGTCGGACCCAGTCGACGGACCGTGGTCTGACCCACGGCTCATCCCGGTGGACCGTGGATGGTGGTCAGAGATTTTTGGTCAACCTACCGACTCCTGGTCCATGGACCGTGGACCCAGCAATGGTTCGTATACCGAGTCGTGGTTTCCACCCTGGACAACTTTTGAGTGGCCAATCCACGGACCCACCCACGGGTCGTTGCTGGCCTGCGTGGATGGCACCTGTAAATTTTGAAATTTTGCTAGGCTTTCCTCTTTTGAATCTGGGTGTTACAATATCTCCCTCTTGGGACCATTCGTGCTTGAATGAGATTCAAACTGGCACTAAAGGAGTAGGAGAGGAACTAACAACCAAACCTAACAATGCAATACATGTAACCAATGAGGAACTATCGACTCCATGCTACGACGTTCTCAAAATATCAAAAGAGGGGTGAAAATTACCCTAATAGCCCATTATACATGCAATGCACATATACAAGGAGGAAACATCAACTCCAAGCTTAAACATACTCAATGCATCATAAGGAAGTAGGAACTACATCTAGCAACCCAATATGGGTGAATTTTCAAAATTACTCATATTCAAGGAGGAACTACCTTCTCCAAGCTAAAAGTATGCTCAACACAATCTCATGGAGTCCATATGCAATTTGTTCTCAAAAATCATAACTAAAGCATGTTCATCAATTCATCTCATGAAGTCTATAGGCAACTCATACTCAATGCACAACAACATGAGGAATATCAATCCTATAAACTCAATTTCTTTCAAAACATAAGTTTTTCATGAACATGCATAACATAAGGAAATCATGGAAATACATAAAACACATGACTCCAAAACAAAGTACAAACAAAGAGGAACTCATTACCTCAAGCTAGAGTAGGAGTAGAAGGAAAGAGATAGGGATACTAAGAAATCACATCACCTTCTAACTTTCACCCAACAAACCATAACAAGGAACTCTTCCAAAATCAACATAGTTCTACTCACGTACCAACCATGAGGCACTCTATCTCCCCCTTGGGAGCGAACCCCACTAGTCTTTTCAAATTCATCTCCCTTAATCTAAACATAACACCAACATCTTAAAAACCTCTAAACCATTGATACAAATAAACACCTACGTAGTTTCCATAAGAATTTTCAAGGACTACATCAAACACATTCACCATACATGGTGTCTTACTATATCCAACGAAACACTCCATAATAAGCAATACATAACCACAAGGTAAAAGACCTTAACTTACCATTTACCGCATCCGGAGAACCCTCATGATTTTCTTGAGTTTGATCTTGCCTACCCTCCCTTCCTTTAGAAGTAAGGATTGGGCATTCTCTGTTCTTGTGACCACTCTTTCCACCACCAAAACAAGCATTAGACCCGGCTAGACATTTACCCTCATGTCTTCTCCCACAATCCCTACACTCGGGCCACATTTGCTCACTACCACCGTCACCTTGAGAATGATTTCTTCCGTCGGACCTTGAATGTGAAGACTCACCATCATCCCTTCTTGCCCTCTTTGAATCCCTAGTTTTCTCCTTAAGATTTTCTTCGTCTATTTGTTGTGCATGTATCATCAACCGGGAAACATCCATCTCCTTTACAAGCATGCCGGTTAGACATTCTTGGACCACTAAGTCGGAAGCACCCAACACAAACTTACTCATCCTTACACTTGGATCCACAACCATAGTCAGATCATATTTAGACAACTGTGTGAATTTCAAAGCATACTCCTTCACACTCATATCCCCTTGGCGAAGGTTAATGAACTCAAGTACTTTTGCCTCTCTCATATCAATGGGAAAGAACCTATCAAGAAAAGCAACTTTAAATTTCTCCCAATCAACAGGACCCTCATCAACCGTCCTCTCTTCTTTCCATTGGTTGAACAAAACTTGAGCAACACCCTTAAGTTGATAATCGGCTAATTCCTCCTTTTCCACTTGCGTCACTCCCATGATCATCAACACCTTATACACCTCATCAGTAAACTCTTGAGGATCTTCCTCAACTTTGGACCCATAAAATTCTGGAAGATTAATCCTAATAAAGTCCCTCACTCTAGTTGTTGCCATACCCACATTCGGGTTCATGGGAGCCACAACCTCTCTATTTCCTTTAGCCATCATAGCTTGGGCCAATGCATGAAATGTGGCTCGAAACTCATCATTAGTCACTTACTCAGCCAAAGGGTTGACCGGCACTTGGGAAACCTCTTATCTCACATTCTCACGAACATTCCTATTCCTTCTCACGGGATTCCTTCATGGAGGCATATTCTGAAAAGCACAAATAGGGGTTAGGAGATAAAGACACCTAGAGTTACACTCTATCGCACTACTTTAGAGTAATGAAAGAAGTAAAGTTTCCTAATCATCTTGTAGCCTCTCATTCATAAATGTGGCACGCTTCACACATATGAACAAGACTCTACTAGACGTGGCTTATGAGACATCTTAGGACAAATCTAAACCATGTACTCTGATTACCAAGTTTGTCACGACCCAGGAGTACCCCCTAGATGTAACATGGCGTATAGAACCACGAAGGACTCCATACAAGCCACTTAACTCTCATATGATAAGAAGTAGAACAATAAGAGTAAAAGAATAGTCCAAGTCCAAAACATTTTATAAAAGCAAAGCGGAAGTCCAATACACTTGTCTCATCAAAGCCATCTAATACAATAAAATGAAATTGGACCTAGCCCATATATCATGTCCAAAAGAGAAATACATAAAATAAAATGAAAGAATAAAACTCCATCCTCGAAGCATGATGACTCACCAAAGCTCAGAATATCTCAAGTCAACCTCTAGCGACGAAACTGATGGCCCTGACTATCAGACCCTACATTTGCGGAAATATTGGCAAAAGTATGCGTTAGTACAACATAATGTACCAAGTATGATAGCCATGCATAAAACATTTAAATCATTCTAAAAGGGTACATTTTTGTAAGGATGCAATGATCAAGCTAAAACATGTATTTTGAGAGTTAGAAACCATAAGTCATAAAACCATGATCAATGTAAGTGAACATTATCTCTGAACACATGTGAGATACTTCTTGAAGTAACCTTAGTTCATTATTATTTTGTGAATGAGCCTTAACCGACATAAAGACAATGTGAGCAATAACATGATCCCCCGGTGTCGCCAGTACCGAAAAGGGTTGTCCTACTTACCAAGGTAGAACTATAAACTTCTAGCTTAAAAAGATCCACTAGCTAATGTCTCTTAAGAAAATCATCGTATGGGGTCACATAGGCAAGGATAAGGAGATTGCTTCAAGAAACCCAGGCTCTACTGACGTGGGGGCTTCTATCTCAATATCCTGTTGGTGCTAAGGACAGATCCCACGAAATAGTCATCTCTTACTTGACCTCATTATTCATGAAAAGGTTTCTTTGGACAACAAATCCAAGCTAGTTCATTAGGATAGCTATTACTCTTGATTCATTTAGGTGAGAAAGCCTTTCAACCTAGGAATCCTTTCTAAGTGAGGAAACCTTTCACATCATGCTTAGGTGTGTTTATGAGAATTTCCTTTAAACAACACAACAACAACATCATCATTGGTACTTTACACTCAAAGCACCCTTAAAACATTTGCATATATTTCATAAGAAAATGCATAAGTCCCGAATTTACCTTTTGAGGCTGAAAACCCACTTTCAATCATAAATGCATAGAAAACATGGGGATTACATGGGTTAATAGGGAAATCATCATACTTAATCAATCCATGCATAAGATATCATAATTCAATCATTTAAATCAACATTGAAGAGAATCCATGATAATTGAAGAAAATCCTAATTCAATTGGGGAATTCTACTTTTAGAAATAGAAAATTTGGGAACTCCATGGATGAAAGGAATCCATGGATGAAAACTATCATACCTTCAATCCAAACACTAGCCTTCAATGGAGGAATTGAGACCTTGACTTGAAACCCTAGCTTGAATCCTTCTTATTCTTCAAGTTTCTAGAGAGTGAAATATTTGGAGAGTTCTTCTTTTGTGAATTTGGAAGAATGAAGTGAATGGGCTTATTTGGGGGGTGAAAATACATATTTAAGGGTCTTAGTGAAGGGTAAAATGACATAGTATAGGAACTAATTCAATAGGAAAAGTCCCAACTGCCCTTGAACTAACTGTTTGTTGTCACCGACCTACCAACCGACGGACCGTTGTATGACCCATGGCCCGTCCTGGTGGACGGTGGATGGTGGTCAGAGATTTTTGGACGACCTACGGACCCCTAGACCATAGACTGTTGACCCAGCGATAGTCTGTAGGTCCAGTCTTGGTTTCCACCCTGGAAAACTTTTGAGTGGCCAATCTACGGACCCACCTACGCTCCGTGGTTCAACCCACGGGCCGTGGCTGGCCTCCGTGGATGGCACCTGTAAGTTCTGAAACTTTGCTAGGCTTTGCTCTTTCGAATCCGGGGTATTACAGTTATGAACATTCCTGAATAGGCCTGGTCATCTTCAATGACGCTAATCTTCTTTCTATCTCATAGTGTCCTTGCATAGAATCTTCTTTCGGTCTCATCTATATGTTATACTAAAAAACTCAATACCTTACTCTATTCTCTCCTTCCATGCAGCAATAGGGCAAATAGATCTGACCCATATACAAACATCAAACCAAAATATCTAGTACTGAACTAAATACTAACTCAAATAAATCTTTTTCGAGCATTAACCATTGATCAGAAGTAGAAGTTAAGTTTTCAACCTTAACCACTAAGTTAACCTCATGCTTATTTTCAAAAACTCATGTATGTACAATAGTAAAATAGAGAATAACACAATACCCACTACATTAAATTAACATCCAACCCCATAGTTGCACCTCTAGATCTTGGGGTTGTAGCCACCCATCACAAAAAGAAAAGAAATTATACCTTTTATGAAAACAACTATCGGTAACATGAAATGAAACAATTCCAAGAAAACACACTTTTAATTAAACTTCAATTTGTCAATATCAAAAACAAAGTTGAAAACTCCAAAACCTAGAAATTGTTTTTCACAAGGTAAGATGTTTTTCTCTCTTCACTTGTTCATACACCAAAAACTATTCAAACTCATATGTTCTCTCCTTTTCTCTCTTCCTGGGGATATTTATAATTTCCCAAAAATTTGGTCCAAAACACATATCAGGACCCATTGGGCGACGTTAGTCGAGCTAGCTTGATCACATTGGGTGAGTCACAATCTACCCTTCAACTCACATTTCTTTTACTGTAAGCTTCAGGTGTTTCAACCTCAGTCAGCCATCTTGTTCGACTCAGCCTTACGCATTCGACGTATCACCGAACACCACCTTTGTTAGACTTTCAAGCCTTCACTTTTTCTCCTTGTACTGTCGCCTTTGGTAATGGTCCAGACATTCGCCTTTCTCATTAAGCGCATTGCCATTTTTCTTTTTGTGCGTTGACTTACCACAATAAATTAAACTGTTGTGCGCTGTCCTTTTAGGCGAGGTCAGTCTCATTGGGTGATCCACCCTTCTTGCTAGGCGATCAACAAGATGTAATTTACATTTATTTTTAATATTTTTGGCCCTTTATTCAAACATTCATCTTTTTCCTTATACTTTAGCCTTCATAGCTGAAAATAACCACAATATCATTTGAATAAGACATAATGAGGCAGTGAGGACACTAATTGCTGAGTTAGATAGGCCTCAAATGAGTGTAAATCTACTACTCATCAACACCCCAACTTAAACTTTTGTTTGTCCTCAAGTTCATCACAAATGCCATCAGCTCAACAAGGGTGTCTACAACACTATTAAATGAGAGCTAACATGCAAGTGTCATTACTAGATTACTCTCAACAACATGGTACACTCAATCACGATCAAAAAGCATTAAATGATTACAAACTAGTTTCAACACAAGCTAAAGCTCACTATCACTTCATTTCTAATGCAAAACCATGTTTCAACTAATGCATTCAAGTACCCTCATATCAAGAACGATTGCATGCTCACACAAAGAAAAAAAACAAATAAATAAGAAATCAATGCAACTCTAATGCCTTAAAAAGTGAAGTACATGCATGTTTCATCCTATAGGTTTGCCCATATTTTCCAATTATCACACAACCTTGTTCATGGAAGATCGCAAGGGTCTTTTAGGCTTGTAATGCGGCTGGAGGTTAATGTATGGTCAATTTGGTTTATTGACTTCACCTTTTCATATCATTGTTGCACACATCTTCACCTCTTTTCTAGTTCATTTCATTCTTTTTCATTTGAAAACTCAACCTTTGACTTTTCACTCACTTGATTCGGAATCCCCTTTATTTCATCAACTTATCTTTTTCATTACCATTTTTCAAAAAAATTCATCAAAATGTTTCCTGTTTTATTTTATTATGAGGAGGGGTTCCTTCTTTTTGTAACAAACTTCAAAGTTGAGTCTCATTTCATCTTTCTTTGCCTTTAACTTGGCTTTTGTTCCTTCTTCCTTTCAACACCCCAACTTAGGATTTTTGTCTATGTTTTCTACTCAAACATAAAAATGCTTCAAGAAGGATATTTGGTGAGAAGGTGAGGACAATTTGGCTCAAGGTGTTTTAGTTTGGTTTGGTCAACAAATGGTTTAGGCTCAAATGCACACCCTCACAAGGTGGTCACAAAAGATATGAGAATTTGGGTTCCCTCACAGAATTATTATTCTAGATCACGCCTTACATTTACAAATGTTTAAACAATTAGACTAACAAGGCTAATTCTAGGATTCCTCACAAATGCTTCCAAGTGAGACCTCACCGCATATGGCACTTCAAAATACACTCATTTTGCATAGCCCAAAAAGATCAAAACCGTACTCGTGATGTTCATTGCAGGGCTCAGATCAAAACACAATTAGTCAACAAACGATTCAAAGAGATCGCTAGAAAGTATAACACCATCGATTTTGCACTTTTAACACCAAAACTATACATCACGCTCATCATGAGTACTATTCGAGACATTGATATTGAGCACAATCAATCCTCAAATTATTATAAATGAAAACTCAAACGTTTAATGATTTTCAAACTCATGGGGTAGTTGCAAAGTTGAGAGAAAACAAAAGAGGCAACAAGAGATAAACCAAACCAAATGAAACACTATTATATAAGCAAAAGAAACATACTACAATCATTTAAAACTTAAAAATAACAAAATACAAATCAAAGGGAGAATATTAGCACAAAGGCCCTATCCCCACAAAAAAAATCTGCATTGTCCTCAATGCAAAAGTAATAAGTACGAGAGAAAGAGTAATAATGTCCCCCTAAAAGACTAAGCATGTGCAGTGCTATCAACAAGAGGAGTCTTAGGAAGAGTAGCATCATCTGGGCATCAGTGCCCATAAATAGCATCATAGGTGGCAAAAGTATGGCATCAGCTAGGGCATAATTTCCTGACATATCACTAGAAGGAATGGTGGAGTCTGAAGAGATTCCAATAGTGCCTACAGCCGAAGTCTCCCAAACGGATCTCACCAAGGTAGCCTGGAAAATCATCTCCTCAGCATCCTGGAACTCTGTGAGCATCTGCACAATACCATGCTGATCATTCTCTCTCCTCTTCTCATCCTTATCAGTCTCCTCGGCCAAACCATCGTTGACCTTCTCATAATCATCCACATTATAAGTAGAAAATATACATTCTAACCAACTCTATTACACAGTCGAAAGTTCCTCACTACTGGGAATCGTCAGTGGCACGGAGGCAGGTGCATCAGGTAGGGGAACATTGCCCAGAACATCAAATATTTGTAGGCCTTAGTTGGTCCACATCCATTCGTAAGGTAGCAAGCTGGCCTCTCATGGTATCAAGAACACTGGAACTACTCTTGTCCTTCTCCAAGGACTCTAACCTAGTAGTGAGTTTGTCCAACCTCACACTGCGGGACTCTATCAACCCCTCACATTTTGTCACCCTTTACCTCAAAGGGGCCATCGCCCTTTCAATTGCCCTATCAATAAGCTCGGGTATGTCCTTCTCAAGCCTGGTATCTCTAACATGCACAGACTTGGTAAGACCGACCATTTGATAAATCAAGGCCTGGGTCAAGGGGGGACGGGTAGTAGGATAAGGGGTAGGCATATCATCATCACTAGTAATAGCAAGAGTAGTAGAAGATAAAGGCATATCAGGGGAGGAATATATACCTGCTCCACAGAAGGAGCATGTGTGCTGGCCTTAGAAACTAAAGTAGTTGGATAAAAAATGGGAGTGGTGTCTAGTGGTGGTGGCTTCTTCTGAGCCGCATCATCCCGTAAGAAATCAGCCTCACTCCTCTAAATGTCGTTGGAAGAGGCTGGTGTGACTCGTACATCATACTTCCCCCAAAAGGGAACTCTCTTTCTCAAAAAGCTGGGTAATAAGGACCGAGAAAGAAAATGAGGTTTGTACCTGTCTCGTTCGTAGCAACATTCCAACATTGATCTACTCTCTGTCGATTCTAGTGCCCACTAGCACTTCCTTAGGATTCTAGAGGATAAAATCATTATGGAACAAGATGATGTTGCTTCTTATAAACCTGAACCAATACCGGGCACTTATGTTGAAATCTATCTTTTCAATTTTTGCACCATCAACCATCCATGGTGGAGAAGTATCAAATATATGCGGTGCGAGCGATCCTTTCAAACAATCTAGCTTATGGTGCATCCGTAGAAGGAACATGTCTGAATGATTAGAGGGGTAGCAAAAAAGACATTTATCGAAGTAGAATCACATGGCCCTTTCTTGCCACATATTTTCACTTCTTCTAAGGGTTTCCTGATTGTACCGTTACTCTTCTTTTGCACAGCCTTTGTGTGGGCTTCATAGAATTCCCTGACTGACTTTTGCTCATATGGTTGCCTAAGTTTTGTGAATCGTTCAAACTGGTGAAACTTGATAGTTCCCCATATAATCGAGTAATCACTCATTACCACATTAGTTGAGAGACTTCGCTCATCAATAATAGTTTGTTCTCTATTTTCCTGAAGCTATTGAGGGCCCTTGGAGCTATGAGAACACAAGATGCACGAGGTGGATCCTAAGGAGGTAATAAAAACATAGAATAGATATCTCTCCTTTTAGTGGTGGTATGATTGTGTGGTCTCTTACCCACACTCATAAAAGGATGCAGAGTGGCTTGTTGTGAACGAGGGGCCTCACATGGCTCATTAATTATGACACCACTATGACTTTTTAGAGAAGGGGGAGGAGGTGAGGATTTCATGTTTTACTCTATGTCCGAAGAAACTATTTGTTTTCCCTTTGTATTGGCCAAAAAATTCAAAGCATAAGCATTCAAACATAGAATTGGTGAAGGTTAGTTGAAATAAAACTCAATTGAAAGCAAAGTTCAACAGTGTTTTGAGGCTCGCATAATGAGAAGGCGGATCGCATAACAAGATGGATGAACTTCGGTGAGATCGCTGAATTGGACCTAAGAAATTATCAAAGAATTTAGGCACAATGGGTGGAGTCATGTCCAACTCGGTGATTCGCCGAGTTGGTTTCGGCCCAAAGATAAGTCCACCAATACTGATAGTGTAAAATAAAAAGAAACATGCATCAAGGGCGATGTCCACTCCCATTCGATAATACACTTCATGGGTTTGGTGAACTAATACAAGATCGTTGAATGGTACAATACCCAAGATCACATATTCACCCAAGAAGGTGAGTTATGGCTTATTCGGTGATACACCTAACCTCCTTGTTGAGCAAAGACAAGCCCACCGAACATCAGATGTTCATCCTACTACCTAATTTTCTAAGACAAACCCAACATACGCAACAATATCAAGGTTTCCCGCATCATTACAATCCACCCATATACTTATCTACCTATCGGTACTTAGACATCCTCCAAATTATTACTCAAATCGATGATTTTCCATTAAGAAAGTCGTCACTCTATCTATATTGGGATAAATCATGCTATCTGGTCAAAACTGGGTTACTCATACTCCACCCACATAATATTCAACAAATACCCACAAATTTTAAGGGATCAATCTTAACAATTAGCCAACACAATCAAGTTGAACAATTTCTAGACAATAACACAAGAAATCAATTCATGGGCACAGTATAAAATGATCATTATAGTACTACCCATTGAAATCAAATAACGACATGCATCACATGTCCTATAGCCCATATATAAAACAACATTTAATGCTCACAATAAAAAACGAGTTGGGCTCGCCGAAAACGTTGGGCGAGTGGCCATCTGCTCTTCAACTCGCCTTTCTTCTGCTCTAGGCTTTAGGTGTTTGAACCTAAGTTAGCGAGCTCATTAGATTTATCCTTTCACATTTTGTGTATCACCAAATATAACATTTGTTTTCCATTTCAGCCTTCACTTTTTTACTCGTCATTGTTCATCCACTGATTTGGGTTATTTAGTATGATCTTAATTTAATGGTTAAGGTGTTCAACTTAATTCTACTCTAGATATTCAATTGTGCTTGAAAGAAATTAATAGAAGTGGTTAAATATCGCAAATGCTTGTAATTGAGTTCTGAATCTAGTTGCATAATCTTCTCGATGAAGAGATTGTAGCAAGGTTGTAGATTGATTTGTTCATTACGTAGATGAGACTGAACCAAGATTTTATTAGCTAATGCTATGAGATCAAAAAAAGATTAGGGTTACTAGTGATTAACCAACTAATCCATAGTTGTTGAGATTTATTGAGCAACAAAGATTAGGGTTACTAGTGATTAACCAACTAATCCATGGTTGTTGAGATTTATTGAGCAACCAATTGTACCCATCATTGATATCACTAAAAAACCCCACAGCTCAAGATTCAATTTTCCTTGATTAAATCCTTGATATCTTTAGTTAATTTGTGAAAATTGTTTCTGAAATTTCATTGTTAAATTTTTTGGAATAATCCAGCCACTTTCTCTAATCACTAAAATGAATTAGTTTCATTTTAATTTCCTCGTTAAGTTCATATCCTTTTATCAATCATTGTGTTATTTGACCTTGACTATTAGTTGGGTAATTTTATTAACCATAACCGCTTACTCTTCTAATCGTTTTAGAGTAATTTTGAGTGTTATCAAGTACATGTTGATTTTGTACTCATGCTACACCCGAAATCAATTTCCTGATGCAGGTCGGAGAACCAGCTACGCGCATTGATCATTCGAGCATTAGAACCTTCAATTCAGAGGCAAGGGTTGAACTTGGCGTCCTGGACTTACTAGTCTTTATTTGTGTTTTTATTGCTGGTCTTCTTCATTTTGAGAGAAGATTTGTATTTTGGATCCACGTTTGGACTTGTACTCTTTTATTTATTCAACTCTATACTTTTGACTTCAAGTTTTTGGGAGAGATCTTTATATTTCTATATATCATATGCTTTTCTTCCGTTTATTATTCAGCTTCTGTTATGGAATTACTGCTTGGACTATGTTTCATCCTTATATTTATTACATATTATTATTCTTTATGGGTTGGCTTACCTACATAAAGGTTATAGTAGGTGCCATCATGACTAGATAAATGGGTTCATGAAAAGTTGGAGACGTATGTAACCTATCTTTTCGAGGCTACATGGGGTTATTAGGATTGTTCTCTCTTTTGTATCACTTTCATACAATGTGTCTATTACTGGTTTTATGGAGTCTCACTTGTTTGAGTCTTTGGTAGGATAACTCGTACGCACCGAGCGGCGTCTGGGGGTTGTAGTCGACCTTCCAAGTAGGCTAAGGTTGCAGCACCAGTCCTAGAGAGAGAGAGAGGGATCCAAAGTTTGTGGTGGACCCTCTGTCACGACATGTTCATTTTCAGCTGGTGGGGTTGGGGCCAACGTAGCCACCACCTGGACTAGCTATAGATCTCGAGTTTCACACAATCATCACTCAGCTATTGACGGTACTTAAGGGGGAATGTATCAGGCCTCAACTTAGTATTTTGAGCACAAGGTTTTAGAAACGGTCCTAGGAAGTCTGACAAGCTGCATTGAGTAGAGTCTTGTTTATAAGTGTAAAACGCGCCACATTTATTAATAAGAGGCTACAAAATTTTCAGGAAACTTCACTTTTTTCACTAATCTATATTTGTGCCAAAGAGAAGCAAGCCCCTCATTTGATGTTTTTACCTCACCGGTGGTAACTTTCTTCGCTGCCTCATCGCTCTCTTTGGGCAATTCGTTGTTCGCTTCTTCGGCCAACTCTTCACTTTCAATGACATCGTTTTTCTCTTTACTAGATTTTGCCTTGTCATCAATTTCTACATCACTACCCACAACTTTACTACTCCGATTCAACATTGCCATGCATTGGTCATGATTACTCTTCGAACTAGCCAAAATAACATTAGCAAGATTCTCTTGTTGTTTCAAATTTAATTGAGCTGAAAGTTTACTCAATTTGGTTTCGAGTTGCTTTATGAAGGCTGAGTGGAAGGTCACCGTCTTGTTAAAAGATGAGAAGTCCGCTTTCATCTCCTTGAGAACTTAATTTAATCCTTCCACTTTGTTTAGTATATGAGCAACAAGATCCTCGGTCCGAAAGCTGTCAAATCATCCTTCGACTTTAGAATGTCATAAGTGTACACATAGCGAGCATTATCATCATCTCCATTCCTCCAATATATGTCCCGTTCAAAACAATCTCAATCTTGATCTCTCCATCTATCCTCACAAATTGTGTTCCAACCTTGATTCCTGCTTGACCTTAAAAAGATCGAACAAGAACCCCCTGCCAGTCTTGACACAAAATGAACCTCTTCATTTTCATATTTTGCATCATCCGCACTTATAGCCTTATAAATAAACATCCCCATGACGTGCTTTGTCAACAACGTCATTTTAGTCATCATCTTGGCCATGTTTTCATCACGTTCTTGATTTTTCTCCAACTGCTCTTTGGTCTACCCAAGATTTAGAGGATACACTTGATCATCCCTTGTATACCATGCACGATTAATTTTAGTCATCTCATCAAGCAATATCGAAGCCAAAACAAAAGGTTAACTCTTTATACCACCTCTAATCAGTTGATCAGCTACACCCTTATTGATTTTGTCAAGACTTCGATAGAAATATTGCAATAACACATTGTCTGGCAACACATGAGTCGGACAATAGAGAAGCAACTTTTGGAACCTCAACCATGTCTCATGGATAGGTTCACCATGAATTCACTTGAAGTTCTGAATATTATCCCCCAACTTAACCATCTTCAAAAGAGGGAAAAACCTTTCATAAAACACCTCTGTAAGATCTTCCCAAGAAGTAATCGAATCCCTTGGTAGTTCAGTCAATAACTTTGTTGCTTCCCTCATTAGAGAAAAGGGGAAAAAACGGAGTCGGACTGACTCTGGAGTGATGTTCTTGAAGGAAAACAACTCACACACATCTTCAAAGTTTCGGATGTGGTCATGAGGGTCCTCATGAGCAATTTTTCCAAAGAGACCCTTCATTTGCAATAGCTTCAACATTGTGTTGGTCACAAGAAACACCGCATTGCTCACTGTTGTAGGCAGTCAAATGGAACTCGCACTTCCCAACTGATCCTTATTGACATAATTTAAATTCCCGATGTCATCGTTGTTCCTAAGTTGACTGGCGTTGCTCCCATTTACACTCATTTCTTCACTTGTTTTAGGGAAGCCAATAAGAACACAAATAAGATAATTCAACTACAATAAAATTAGTTCACGAATACACTTCAATAAAAGAAATCTAAACACCGCTCCCCGGCAGCGATGCTATTTTTTATAACGGTCAACTACACTTCATCATATTCTAAGTGTGGGCGGTCGCTAACAAGTATAAACCCAACGGGTAGACTAGGGTTTGAATACAATAGCCATTTCTCAATCAACTATTGTGCTTCAAGTGAGTTATTTCGAACCTCAACAAGCATAACACAGCCAAACAATTCAATTCCTTAATTAACCCACTCTTTCAAGTTGGGTTTGTAAAGACGCAACCAAATCCACTTTCTCAAGGTAGATTTTAAAGACGCAATCAATACAACTATCAATCAATCATTCTACTCTATTACCTCTTGCTTAAGCAAGCTTAGAGAACTAAGCTAGAATTGAATTTGCAATTGCAATTCCTTGATTAAAATATGAACAATTCAATAACCCTACTTCAAAACAACATTAAAATCAACAACTAACAACACCCATTAGCTAATTAACGTAATCGACTACATTATCACACCTCTAAGGTAAGGAGTTTTAGCTAAGAACAATGAAAAGCAAGAAACCATCACCAACAACATTTTCCATCTGATTTGCTAATAATCTGCAATCCCCAAATATTGAAATCGAAGCTTAAACATTATGAATCTCCCAAACTCTACTAAAAAAGTAAAGACAATGTTCTAGGATGTAAAAACTCTCAAAATCCCAGAAGTAAACAGTGTGGGAACCTCTTTTCTTCTTTCAAAAATTGTATTTATACGTTTCCAAAATATCAGCACGGAGTCAACTCAGTGAAGTAAGTTGGGATCGCTGACCAGTTCGGTGATCCGCTGAGTTTCTCCTCTTCTCGCCTTTTGGCTTGGCTTCACCATCAAATTATTGTGCAAATTTTGGCGAGCTTGATCACTATCTTCGATCCATTCGGTGAGTCACTGAATCGCCTGTTTTCTCACCAAGTTGGTTTTGCCTATGGGTAATTTTGCTGGAACTTTAGGCGAGCTGTAGGCCCACTCGGCTTATCGGTGAGTGGATTCTGCGAGCTCCAGCTTCTCTTTTCTTTAACTTTTTCAACTTTTCTGTTTATTTTTGCATCATAATGTCCCTGCCTCACTCTAAAACCTTCATTGCTGCATATCAACATATTAACATCAGTTATGAGCGTAGAACAGGCATTGAGAACACTAAATCCTTTAATAATAAGCCCTAAATAATTCAAAATCCCTGACTCGTCAGCAACCTCAACTCTAATGGTTTCCAAATCACTAGAACTACCATCGACTTTCACCAAAGTTGCCTGCTCTGCAAAAGCAGCAGGTGTGCTGGTCTTAGGTGTCAATAATGCAGGGTCAACCACTTGTCGGTTTCCTCCGACCTTCATCATCTCTCATAAACTGTACCTCGCTCCTCTAGAAATCACCAGAGGAGACTAGTGTGTTCCTGACATGAGTTTTCCCTCTCAAGGGAACTCCAGCTCTATCACAAACTTGAGTAATGAGCATCAGTAAGGGAAGATTAATTCTCTCCTGTCTGGATCAAAGTAATATCTACTCCACAATTATCTCTCCCACATTATTATTTTCCCTCTCAATGATGGACAAAGTAACACCACCTTTGGATGTCGGCCTATAGACTCATTTTCGTATTGCATCACATTGTTACTGATGAACCAGAACCAGTACCTCGCAACTATGCTCAGGTACTTTTTTTAATCGTGGCACCTCCAGTCATCCAAGAATGTGTTGACTCACTGGATATTAGAGCGGTTGGCCACTCTTTTAATGTATCCAAAGTTTTGACATCGGTATCTTATACACTTCAGTCTTATTGTCCGGGGTACCTAGTACTGCATTAATTAAAGTGGAATGACACTGCACCATCTTACCTCCAACTTCTACTTCATCCACTATCTTCTAGACAGTCCATTTTCTCTTCGTTGGCAATGCCATGGCATAGAAATCATAAGACTCTTGTACCCACTTTGGTATGTATGGCTACCTCGCTCTTGTTAACTGTTCCAACTTGTGGAATTTTATTGCCTCCTATATTTATGGGTACTCATTCATAACCTTGTCAGTAGAGAGTCGGCAATCCTCCAGAATTGTTTGTTCCCTATTTGCCTAGAGCCTATTTAAATCTCTTTGAGCTATAATCGGGAGAACATGCGAAGCGGGGTGGTATCTTGTGAAGGTGACACCAATTTTGAGCGGATATTAACCTACTTCTTGGCAATATGCATCCTTAACTTTTTACCCTCGCTTGTAGGTGTATAAGGGTTTATTTACTTGGGATTTGAGGCCTCAGAAGGCTCATTGATTGAAAAGGTCTTTCGTTTTATTTGAGGAGGAGGAGGAGGAGGAAAGGACTCCTTGTGTGACTCATTGTTGGTAGAGAACACGTTATTACCATTTATTCTCGCCCTTACCTACAAGGTACACGTTAAAGCACAAGATTTGTGAAGGTTCATCAAAATTTAACGCACTTTGAATCAAGTTTGAAAAATAGTTCTGAGGATCTCCTAGAGTAAAGGTTCATCACCCAACATGACCGGTGAGCTCTAGTGAGCTCGTCGAAATGAACAGTAGAAAAATACTCAGGGTTTAGGCACACAAGACGGAGTCAATGCCAACTTGGTGATTCACTGAGCTGTTTTTGGAGAGCTAAGACAAGTCCGCCTTATCAGATAGTGCAAAAAAGAAAGACACAGTCATCAAGGGTGATATCCTCTCTCACTCGGTGATACACCTTATTGGTTCGGCGGTACTATGATAAACCCGTCAAATGGAACAATAACTAATGCCATGCACATGCCAAGGAAGGCGAGTTGGGTCTTATTCGGCAATTCACCTAACTTCCTTGGCAGGCTTAGACTAGCTCATAGAACGGGAAGTCTTAGCCATGTTCTGAAAATTCACATCCAAATCCAACATGCACAACAAATACGAGTTTCCCCAATCATTTACAATCCATCCATTTGCTTTTCTACCGTTTGGTATCAGATTTCCCCCATTTATCACTAAGTCCAACACTAATTGACTATTTTCCCTTAAGAAAGTAGTCGCATGTCTATCATTGGGAAAACTCATGGAATGGATCAACACTGAACTACTCATAATTCACTCACATTCAATTAACCACATAACCAACAATTATATCAACTCAATTCATCATTCTAACTAACACAATAACGATTCATAATGTATAAAGACATTCACAGTCAAAATCACATTGGTACAGTCCAATTTCAACAATATGATGCTACCCAAAAAACGTAAGCACTTGATCTCAGTTAAAGGGTTCAAATCCACACCCTATATGCAATCTAAACTCAAAATTATCAACAAAAAAGTTGAAACACCAACCTTAATGCCTAAAAACAAGAAAGAATCTAAGGAATCGGGGTTGGGTTGACTCGAACTCCAAGCAAATGCACTCCTAGTACTTTCAATACACTAACACAAAAAACAAAATCACTAAAAATGCATAGTTTAAGAGAGGTGATTATAAAAGGATCAAAGATTTCAAAGGGTTTTGATTTTTGAATTTAAAACAACCTTCGACCTTTTTATGTCAGGCCCGTTTAGTGCACTCACTAATGTCGCTGAATGCGTTCGTAGTATCACCATCTGGAGCTTAAGCTTGCTTAACATGCCTCAACTATTCCGAAACCGTAAGGTTGATTCGGCAGACTCGATGGATGCCGCTTAGTGCCCTTCGATGAATCATCCTTTAGAGCTATAGTCGTCTTATTTGACAGTACAGTTTTCACTGATTATAGCTCAAAAGGTGGATAAGAATTAGTCCGCTTAATGACTTTGGCGCATCGCTATTTTTGTTCTGGTCACACCCAATATTCCTTTTTCTATCTTTCAATCTCTTTTCCACCTGTACTTACAATGCACGTTATTCAGAAGCAATAAAAAAATAAGTAATGACTCAGGTTTCCTCCCGAGAAATACCTTATTTAACGTTGTGGCACGACATAATCCTTCCACTCAACAATCATTCTTGGGGTTCGGGATGGTATCACCAGGAAAAGTCCTCTTTTTCCTTGGATTTAGATGAGTAGCAATTTGACCTAGTTATGTCTCCGACTGCTTTATGGAAACTTAATGAGAAGTCACCTTCTTAGATAGAATTGAGAAGCCATTTTTCAATTCCTTTAACACCTTATCGGACCCTTCAACCTTATTGTATATCCTTGCAAGCATGTCCTCTATACGTCATCCTTCTGACCCAGTTGGTTATTTTAGGCTTGGACAATCATGGTGAGGCATGTACCTATCTTTTTCCATCTCCTATCTCTCCATGGTCCAGCCCACCAATCTTTCCAGCAACCATCTCTATCATTGTTCAGACCTTGGTTCCCACCTTGTTGTTGATAATTCATGTGAGAATCCCCCCCCCCCATTTGATATCCCATGAATTGAACTTCTTCATTATATAATGCCTCAAATTTGGCATCATCCGAGCACTTGCAACTGAATTTCGTTAGTTGGTTCTATCTCCCATGTAAAATTTGGATAACGACTTGATTTAGGTCATCATTTTTGCAATGTTTTCATCTTTTTCATGGTCCCTCTCGATTTGTTCCTTAGATAGACTCACTTGAAGAGTAGGTACACGGTCCTCTTTAGTGTACCATGCTCGTATAACCATAATCATATCATCCAGCAATAAAGTAGCCATCTCATTTGGATGTCTCATCAAACAACAATGGACTAAGTGATAAGCCAAACTCTTATTTGCTGAGTGAACGCTGAAATAGAAGTAGTGCAGCAATAAATGTTCCGAGATTCCATGTGTTGGACATTGTTAGAGTAGTCTTTTGATCCTCAACCATCCCTTATGCAATGTCTCACCTCCGATGCTCTCAAAATTCTGAATTTTTTAACGGAGTTTAACCATCTTTGAGGGTGGAAAGAGCCGCCCAAAGAATGCATCAGTGAGCTCATCCCATGAAGTAATTGAATTATTTTTCAACTCTACCAACCACCTTGTAGCCTCTGTTGTTACAGAGAACGGAAATAACCTCAAACTTACGAATTCTTGGGAGATATTTTTGAACACAAAGGCCCACATACCTCCTTGAAATTCTTAAGGTGTTCATAGGGATCTTCGTGATCCAAACCCCCAAACATTCCTTTGACTTGGAACAATTGTATCATAGTTCCTTTGATGTGAAACACAACCCTCCTAATTGTAGGTGGGATTCAGATTGCTAACATGGTCTGAACAACATTAATGTGCATGTGATTAAAATCACCCAAATTTTCATTCTGGCCATAGTGACTATCATTGTCATTTTCATGATCACTCATCCTGTCAACCTGCAAATTCGCAAACAACAACTCTACCACAATTAAACCAAATTAAAATCTAACTTCTCAATTAGAATTCTCAACTACCATTCCACAACAGCGGTGGTATTTTTTATAACGGTCAAATCACCCTCCAAAACTAATCAAAAGAATGAGTGATCGTTGTTAGTTAAAACCCAACAAAGAGTCGGGGTCGAATCCCACAGGGAATGGTGTATCCTAGATGATTCCTTATCATGGAATATGTATTTTAAAAGAGTTTATTTGTTATAGTAAGAACAATTGGGTGGATGGAGCCACCGACTTAATAGAAAGCTTTAATTATCAATTATCAAAATTAAGATAGAAATTAAATGAAATCAAGAGTTAATAAGAAATCTAGGGGTGCGGGGATTGGAAAACAACGTAACATAGGGGTGATTATGCTTCTCCATAGTGATAGCCAAACATGAATAGGATACGTCATCCTCAATGACGCTTATCTTCTTTCGATCTCAAATCATCCTTGCATAGAATCTCCTTTCGGCTTCATCTAATTGCCAATCCTAAACAACCCAACACCTTACCCTATTCTCTCTTTCAAGAATAGGATATATAGATCTGACCCATAACCTCTCTTTCAAGAAAGTCAAAGACAACGAACATAAATTGCTAGTATTGAACTAATTACCCACTCATTTTAATCTCTTTCGAGCATCAACCGAAGATCGAAAGTAGGAATTAAGTTTTCAACCTTCACCCATAACTTAACCCCATGGTAATTACACAAAATGCATGCATGAAGAGAAAAAAATAGAGCATAGCACAATACCCACTACATTTAATCAACACCCAACCCCATTAGAACACTATTAGATCTAGGGGTTTTAGCCAACAATCACAAAATATAAAGAAATTATTCCTTTCATGAAATCAGCAATGGGTAACATGAAATCAAGCAATAAATAGCAAACCTACTTAGGATTCAACTTCAATTTTTCAAATTTAAGTACAAAGTTGTAAAACCCTAAGAGATAGAGAAGTGTTCTTCAAAGGTAAAATTTTCTCTATACTTCTTGATAAGTCAGGGATTTTGACTTATTTAGGGCTTAATATTCTGGAATTTAGTGTCCTCAATACCTGTTTTATGCTCATAACTGATGTTAAAATGTTAATATGCAGCAATGAAGGCAAAAGAGTAAGGCAAGGACATTATGTGGAAAATGGGAGTAAAAAAGCTGAAAAAGGTCAACGAAATAAAAAATTAGTACTCAAAAAATCCACTCGGCGGATCGCCGAATGGACCTGCAGCTCGCCTAAAGATCCAGCAGGCCAGCACATGGACAAAACCAACTTGGCGGTCAAACAAGTGATTCGACGACTCGCCGTAGAGATCGGCAATTTCGACTTAGCTCGCCAAATGGTACTGAACGAGGTGGTAAAAAGCCACGCCATGAAGGTGAGAAGAGGAGCACTCGATACATCACCGATCGGTTCAACGAAGCCCGACTTACTTCACCAAGTTGACTATGTATTGGAATTGTGGAAGCGTATAAATATAATTTTCAAAAGAAGAGAAGGAGTCCCCACATTGTTCACTTCTAGGTTTTTGAGTGGTTACATTCTAGAACATTGTTTTTACATTTTTGAGTAGAGATTTAGGGTTTGTGAGACTTTTAGCCTAATTTCTAGCATTTGAAGACTTGCGGATCGTTGTTAAACCTGATGGAAAACTTCGTTGGTAATGATTTCTTGTTCTTTACTATGTTAAACCTGATGTACTTGAATGCATTAATTAGCTAATGGGTGTTGTTAGTTACTGATTTTATTGTTGTTTTGAAGTGGGCTCAATTATTAGTTCGTGTTTTATTTGAGGAATTTTAGTTGCAAATGCAATTCTAGCTTAGTACTCAATATTTGTTTGAGAAAGAGGTGTTAGAGCCAAATTATTAGTTGATGATTGTATCGATTACATTGTTACGGATCTAGCTTGAGAAAGTTGGTTTGAATGAAATCTTTCGAATCTAGCTCAAAAAAGTGGTTTGATTAAGGTAATGGGTTGTTAAATTGTGTATTGTCTGTTGAGGTTCGAAAGAACTCACCTGATTCCGAATAGTTGATTAAGAAATGACTATTGCACTCAAAACCCAGCCTACCCACCAAAATTCAACATCATTGAGTAACTAGTATTCACCCATTATGCGAAATTAGCATTCAATTTATCACATTCCTAAGAAACCTTCTCTACTTGGTTACTTCCAGTTTTAGTAGTCATAAATTGGATACTTGAAACCCCCCCCCCCCCCGAATGTGACATTAATTGCCAAAATTTTGTGATTTACTTTAGTGTTGTGAAACTTCTACCTCTACAAATGATTAGGACACAATTTTACTTCTTAATCGAATTCTTTACTTTAGCACTCCCTGTTGGATCGACCCCAACTCTTAGTTGGGTTTATACTTGTTAGCGACCGCCTACACTTAGAATCAGATGAAGTGTGGTTGATCGTTATCACTACTCACTAAACTTTTAGACTCTATTAATTTGTCAATATGTTTTCGAACTCTCTTTAAAATTTTATCCTTTGGGTAATTTATACTTTCCATAAAATTTTCCCGAAAATCGAATGAATGATAAATTTGGTGACATTAGTCATGCTCGACGAACTTGCTCGGTGGATCGCCCTTTTCTCCTTAGCTTTCCTTGTGATGCTCTAGACTTCATGTGTTTGAAACTCAGTTGGCGAACTCGGTTGAGTCAACCTTTCACATTTTGCGACTCACCGAAAACCGCCTTAGTCTGTCGTTCGAGCTTTAAATCATTACCCTGCACACTGTAACTTTAGGTGAAGAATATCAAGTCCGCCGTTCTCACTTGGGGCATCGCGTTTCCTACTAGAGTTCGCCGAACTTCCTTGGTAGCAACAAGTTACTTGCACGATCAGATTGGGTGAGGTTATTCTCAGTAGGTGATTCGCCCTTCATGCTAGGCAATCAACAATATTCACTTTGCACTTATTTTTGTAATTTTTTGGCACTTCTGTCAATCATCAGTCCTTGCCTTTTCCAATTACCTTAAGAACTTTAAATCATCAGTAATATATTAGAAAATAACAAAATTAGGCATTGAGGTCACTAAATATTGAGCTAAATGGACCTTAAATGAGTGCAAATCAACTGCTCATCAACGAATCCAAAGAGGATGTCAAGTATGCTCCACGCCATCATGGATCAACATCCACTACAAACATATCTAAATGGCTCCAATCCTGAAGTACTCCAATCTCGAGAAAGCACACAAACTTCGGTAACGTATCGGAGCTGCATAAATAGGGAGGGAAGATAGAGAGGCTAACAAGCTGCGCCAACACCTAAACTAAGGTTCATACTATCATACTCAAGTCTTCTATTCTAGTCTACAAGGACCTAGTCCATATGAGACGATGTGAGAAACATAATAAAACCTACAAGGCTCGCGGGTCTAAGGCATCACTAGTCTATCATAGTCTAAGGTCGAGCTAGCTTCTAAAAACACACAATAATATAAGTAAATCACATAGCATGTTGCAACACACATACAACCCCCAACTAGCATGTTACTACCCTCAAAATAATATCGATAAATCAATAAACATGGTCTCTAAGAAGTAAAGTAGGAAAACCTAGGTACTCGCCCCCAATTCACAGTAATCATCATGAATTAACACATTCATGCTCAATCTGATTAGATAGGAAGCTGTAGCCTACGTGTAGGTCGACTGTACATTCTCCGATTCACAAGGACAAAGCTTTTACTTTGTGAATGGCCTTTGAGCACTCCCATGCTATCAAGAATAGGATCACAACTTTAGTAAGTATGTTTAGACACCAAAATCACATAATATTGAAATGAATAAATTTTAGAGTCAAAAAGAAATTGTGGGACAGTATTGGATTTTGAAAAATTGACTCCGTCAAAAGATCTTAAGTTAATCCTCGAACTTGTGATCCAAAATTGAACACAATCCGAGGCTCGGAGGCAGCCACAACAACAACATGCAAAGAAAGAACCAAAATTAAGATAATGAGCCTTGGGGCAGCAGCTAAAACAATAATTTTACCTAGAACGGGGGCCCACCAACACAATCCAATTACGCCAAAATGTATCAAAAATATCCACCGAACCACCAAACTTCAAATCGCCGAATTCCTACAAGAATTCAAGGAGAAAAAGCCTTATGAACTTTTCTTCCAATGCTGGTTTTTGACTATTTTTTAAATACGACTAGTTCTTGTGACTTTACGCGAATGCAGGAGGCCCATTGTCAACGCGGACCTCACGAACATGGCGAGGGTAACACGAACTTGGCGAAGAGTTAACATGCTCCCAACGATTGCGGCATGGATCTCACAAATGTGTGATCTAATATCATAGACTAGCCCTCGCTAAAGCAGCCTGTTGGTCAATTGAACTTCACGATTGTGGCCAAGGGCTCTTTGAACCCGAAGACTATACAAGCTTGCACCAGCTGATGCATATCCGCTGGTTTGGCAAGTTCCAAACACACCGATGAGGCATTCATAAGTCATTCGGAACCTGTGCAGGTTAGTGAATTTGTTCGAAACCCCATGCATGCAAACAACATATGCAACCCACCTGTAACACCCCGTATTCAAAATACGGCATTATGGCTGACTTTAGAAAAATTGCAGACGACACCACGAGGGCCACCCACGGCCCGTGGAAGGGACCACGGACCGTAGGTATTGTTTGTGGATGGCCTGCCTTTTCTGAAGGCCCAGAACCATGGCCTGACTAACAGACCATTGGTGAGACCACGGTCCGTGGTTGGGGCCTGTGGTGCAAGGGCCCAATTCCAACTTTCATAACACCATCAACGGTCGTGCAGGACGGTATGTCATCCTGACCACGGTCCGTTGGCAGTGGTCGTAGGTCACGAGTGGCAGTTAAGTTTCAGGGGTAGTTGGGTCTTTTCCTAATTGATTAACTCCTATACTACGTCGTTTTACCCTTCAATAAGACCCCTATATAAGCATTTTAACCCCTAAATTCAACCCATTCAAGTCATTTTTCCAAATTCATAAAAGAAGATCAATTCTCCTCTCAAAAATATTTCTCTCTCTAGAAACTTGAAGAAAAAGAAGGGTTCAACCTAGGGTTTCAAGGCAAGACTCCAGTTTCTCCATTAAAGAAAAGAATATGGCTTTGAGGTATGAAAGTTTTCATCCATGGATTCCTTCCATTCACCGAGTTCCCAAATTTCTCAATTTCAAAGTTGGAATTCCCCAATTAAATTAGGGTTTTCTTTAATTGTCATGGGTTCTCTTGATTATTGATTTAGATGATTGAGTTATGATCTCTTATCCATGAATTGATGAAATACTATGGTTTTATTATGATTTCACCTATGAACCCATGTAATCCCCATGTTTTCAAGTTATGGATCATATGATGTGAGATTTTGATTATAAAGAAAGAGTTTTATAAAATTAAGCATGTATTGCTAGCTTTAAATGAATTTATGATGAAATCCATATCTAACTCATGTTTTCTAAATGTTGATGATTGGAAGTGGGTTTTGAGCCTTGAAAGGAAATTATGGATTTATGCAATTTCTTATGAAATCTATGCAAATGTTTTAAGGCTGCTTTAAGAGTAAAGTATCAATGATGATGTTGTTGTTGTGTTGTTGAAAGGATCATTATCATATACACATAATAGCATGATGTGAAAGGTTTTCTCACATAATAAAGGATTTTAAGGTTGAAAGGTTTTCTCACCTACTTGAATCAAAGATTAAGAGCTATCCTAATGAACCTAGATTGGATTGGTTATTGAAAGATACCTTTTCATGGATTATGACTTAGTGTCACGACCCAGGGATACCCCCTAGATGTAACATGGCGTATAGAACCCCGAAGGACTCCATACAAGCCACTTAGCTCTCATAACATACGAAATAGAATAATAAGAGTAAAACAATAGTCCAACTCCAAAACATTTTATAAAAGAAAAGCGGAAGTCTAAACACATTGTCTCATCATAGCCATCTAATACAATAGAATGAAATTGGGCCTAGCCCATACATCATGTTCAAAAGAGAAAATACATGAAAGAAACTACAAACAATAAAACTCCGTCCTCGATGCATGAGGACTCACCAAAGCTCGGAAATATCTCAAGTCAACCTCTAGCCATGAAAACCGGAAACCTAACTGTCCGACCCTACATTTTGGGAAATGTAGGCAAGAGTATGAGTTAGTACAAAACAATGTACCAAGTATGATAGCCATGAATAAAACATTTAAAACATGCTAAAAGGGGACATTTCATTTCATGACATGCAATTGACCAAGCTAAACATGATATAAAAGAGTTATAAAACATAAGTCATAAATCATGGTCAATGCAAGTTAACTTCTTTTTTAAAACCATTGAACTCATATGAGATACTTGTTGAAGTAACCTTAGTTCATTCTTAATTGTGGTGAATTAGCCTTAACGGACATAGAGACCATGTGAGCTATAACATGATCCCCCAGTGTCTCCCACACCGAAAAGGGTTATTCTACTTGCCAAGTTAGAACCATGAACTTCTAGATCAAGTGGATCCACTAGTTAATCAGCCTATGGGGGCACATAGTTTATGGGATAAGGAGATTGCTACTAGAAACCCGGCCTCTACTATGAGGGAGCTTCCATCTCATGAGATTGCTTCTAGAAACCCGACCTCTACTACGGGAGAGCTTCCATCCCATCATCAATATCCACTCGGTGCTAAGCATAAATCCAACGGAATAGTCATTTCTTACTTGAACTCATTACTCATGAAAAGGTGTCCTTGGACAAGCAATCAAAGCTAGTTCATTAGGATAGCTTTTACTCTTGATTCATTTAGGTGAGAAAGCCTTTCAACCTAAGAATCCTTTCTATGTGAGAAAAGCTTTTACATCATGCTAGGTGTGTCTATGAGAATGTCCTTTCAACAACACAACAATAACATCATCATTGATACTTTACTTTCAAAGCATCCTTAAAATATTTGAATAGATTTCATAATAAAATGCATAAGTCCATAATTTACCTCTTATCGTTCAAAACCCACTTTCAATCATCAATGCTTAGAAAACATGGGCTAGATATGGATTTCAACATAAATACATGTAAAGCTTGAAATACATACTTAATTTCATAAAACGCTTGCTTTATACTCAAAATCCCTCATCATATGATTCATATCTTGAAAGCATAGGGGATTACATGGGTTCATGGGAAAATCATCATAAAATCATTGTATTTCATCAATTCATGCATAAGATATCATAATTCAATCATTTAAATCAATAATCAAAAGAACCCATGGTGATTGAATAAAACCCTAACTCAATTGGGGAATTCTACCTTTAGAAATAGAGAATTTGGGAACTCCATGGATGAAAGGAATCCATGGATGAAAAGTATCATACCATGAATCCAAATTCTAGCCTTCAATGGAGAAATTGAGACCTTAGCTTGAAACCCTAGATGAATCCTTCTTCTTCAAGTTTTCTAAAGAGAGAATTATTAGAGAGCTATTCTTTTTGGTGACTTTAGAGAGAATGATTTCTATTGGGAAATTTGGGGGTAAAAAGGCTTATATAGGGGTCCTAAACATAGGCAAAACGATATAGTATATGAACTAATTAATCAGGAAAAGACGCAACTGCCGCTAAAAAATAACTGACAGGTGACCATCCACGGGCCCCAGCCGATGCAACGTGGTCTGATCCACGGCCCGTCCTGGTGGACCGTCGATCATGGTCAGAAAGGTAGATTTGGGGCCTCGAACCATGGACCCCGACCACAGACCGTGGTCTGACCTACGGTCCGTAGGTCTTGCAATGGTACTAAGCCTCAAGACGTCCCTTAGTCAGGGCCATCCACGGACCACACCTACGGTCCATTGTCCCATCCACGGGCCGTGGCTGGCCCTCGTAGCTGGCACCTGCAGTTTCCCAAAATCTGGTTTTACTTTCCTTTTTCGGATACGTGTGTTGCAATATCACCCCTTTGGGACCATTCGTCCTCGAATGATATTCAAACTGGTTTTAAAGCTTAGGAGAGGAACTAACAACCCAACCTAACAATACAATGCATGTAATCAAGGAGGAACTATCGACTCCAAGCTAGGATATTCTCAAAACATCATAAGAGGGGTGAAACTAACTCTATCAGCCCATTATGCATGCAATGCACATAAAAGAAGGAAGAAACATCGACTCCGAGCTAATCATACTGAAATGCATTATAAGGAAGTAGCAACTACAACTAGCAACCCAATATGCATGAAATCTCAAAAGTACTCATGTTGAAGGAGTACTCATGTTGAAGGACTAACTACCTTCTCGATGCTAAAAACATGTTCAACACAATCTCATGGAGCTCAAATGCAATTTACTCTCAAAATGCATGGATAAAGCATGTTCATCAATGCGACTCATGAAGTCTATAAGCAACTCATACTCAATGCACAACAACATGAGCAAAATCAATCATATAAACTCATTTACATTCAAAACACAAGTTTTCTCATGAACATCCATAACATAAGGAAATCATGGAAACGCATAAAAACACATGACTCCAAAAGAAAGGTCAAACCAAAATAAACTCATTACCTCAAGCTAGAGTAGGAGTAGAAGAAAAAAGTTGAGGATATCAGGACATCCTATGGGCCTCGCCCTCCCAAGTAGCACCCTCAACTAATTGATTCCTTCACACAACTTTCAAGGAAGCAACTTCCTTGTTTTTCAACTTGTTGACTTGTCGTTATAAAATATCAACCGGAACTTCCTCATAAGAAAGACTTTAATCAACTCCCAACCCTTCTAAGGAAACTATTGATGTCGGATCACCAACACATTTCTTCAACATAGAGACATGGAAAACTGGATGCACCGATGCCAACTCATTAGGCAAATCTAGCTCATAAGCAACCTTACCAACATGCCTCAAAATCTGATATGGGCCTACATATCAGGGACTAAGCTTCCCTTTCTTACCAAACCTCATTACACCCTTCATGGGTGAAGGTTGCAAGCAAACCCAATCATGAACATCAAACTCAAGATCTCTCCTTCTCACATCGGCATATGACTTTTGCCGACTTTGAGGCGTTTTCACCCTTTCTCTAATGAGTCGAACTTTCTCTATGGCCTCATGTAACAATTCAGGAACTATTAGGGAAACTTCACCCACCTAAAACAAGCCTATAGGAGATCTACACCTCATAGCATAAAGAGCCTCAAATGGAGCCATACCAATACTCAAGTGATAGCTATTGTTATATGCAAACTCAATCAATGGCAAATAGTCATCCCAATTACCCTTAAAATCAATTACGCAAGCTCTCAACATGTCTTCCAAAGTTGGATAGTATGCTCCGCTTGCCCATCAGTTTGGGGATGAAAGGTCGTGCTAAGTTTAACCTTAGTGCCAAGACCCTTTTGGAATGACTTCAAAAACTGAGATGTGAATTGGGTACCACAATTGGAAATAATTGACAAAGGCACTGCATGAAACCTTACCATTTCTCTCAAGTACATCTTAGCATAGTCCTCCGCCAAATAGTAAACCTTAAGGGGAAGGAAATGAGCTAATTTCAATATCCGATCTACTATCACCCAAATCGAATCATGTTGTCGCCAGGTGTGAGGCAAACCAACAATAAAGTCCAGATATAAATCCTCCCACTTCCAAGTAGGAATACTAATATCTTGGAATAGACCTCCCGATCTTTGATGCTCAACCTTTACTTGTTGGAAATTTGGACATTTATCCACAAATCCCGCAATATCCTTCTTCATCCCATTCCACCAATAGACTTCCCGTATATCAGGGTACAACTTGGTGGCTTCCGGGTAAATGGAATACCGCGAACTATGGGCTTCTGTCAAAATTCGTTCCCTCAAGTCATCCACATTTGGAACACATAAACGACCTTGGTATCTAAGTACCCCATATCCCCTGTAGGAGAAAGCTTCAACTAATTTCTTAAGCACAACTTCTTTTAATTCTACCAAAATTGGATCAAGATCTTGCTTAGCTTTCACATCTGCTACAAAAGACGATACGAACCCATTATGAACCATAACACCACCATTTGTGGAGTCCACCAATTCCACACCTAATCGGGCCAATATATGAACATCTCTAACCAACTCTTTCTTTTCTTCTTCAATATGGGCCACACTAGCCATACACAACCGACTAATAGCATCCGCTACCACATTAGCTTTACCGGGGTGATAAAGAACACTCATGTCATAATATTTCAATAACTCAAGCCACCTTCTTTGGCGAAGATTTAGATCTTTCTAATTGAACATATATTGCAAACTCTTGTGGTAAAGACATCTACATGCACACCATATAAATAATGCCTCCAAATCTTTAAGGCAAACACAACCGCCGCTAGTTCAATGTCATGGGTAGGATAATTCTTTTCATGAATCTTAAGTTGCCTTGAGACATAGGCAAACACTTACCCATTTTGCATAAGCACACATCCTAACCCAATTCTTGAGGCATCACAATAAACAACAAAATCATCCGTCCCTTCCGCTAGAGTCAACACCGGAGCAGAAGTAAGTATGTCTTTCAACTCTTGAAAACTCTTTTCACACAATTCAGACAATACCAACTTAGCCTTCTTTTGAGTCAAAGCCGTCAAAGGAGAGGCAATTGAAGAAAATACCTCAACAAACCTTCTATAGTAACAGGCTAAACCCAAGAAACTTCTAATATCCGAAGGAGTTAGAGGTCTAGGCCAACTCTTGGCCGCATCCGTCTTCTTAGGATCTACCTCAATAACCTTACTTAAAATAATATGACCAAGGAAAGCTACAGACCTTATCAAATATTCACATATGCTAAACTTTGCAAAGAGTTGTTGGTCCTTAAGAATTTGCAACACGATCCTCAAATGATCAATATGCTCATCCTCACTCCTTGAGTAGACAAAAATATCATCAATGAACACAATCACAAATATGTCAAGGTATTGTCTAAACACCCTATTAATCAAATCCATGAATGTCATCGGAGCATTAGTCAACCCAAACGGCATTACTAAAAACGCATAATGACCATACCGAGTTTGAAAATCCATCTTCGGAATGTCATCCCCTCTCACCCTCAATTGGTGATAACCGGATCGAAGATCAATCTTAGAGAAATAACTTGCCTCTTGAAGTTGGTCAGACAAATCATCTCTCTTCGGAAGAGGATACTTGTTCTTAATAGTCACCTTGTTCTACTGACGATAGTCGATACACATACAATGAGAACTATCCTTCTTCCTAACGAACAAAACTGGAGCACCCCATGGAGAGATACTCGATCGGATGAAACCCTTATCCAACAGATCTTTGAACTGTTCTTTCAACACCTTAAGTTCTGCCGGAGCCATATGGTTAGGAGGAATAGATATAGGTTGCGTATCTGGGAGAAGGTTAATACCGAAATCTATTTCCTGCTCGAGAGAAATACCAGGTAAGTCATCTAGGAACACTTTCAGAAACTCATTTAAAATGAGGACCAACTCAAGAGAAGGGGTTTCGGAATCTACATGCGTCACCCTTACTAGATGGTAAATGCATCCCTTAGAAATCATCTTTCTAGCTTTTAGACAAGAGAGAAACTGACCCTTTGGCATAGAATTTTCCCCCTTCCTCTCTAGGACAGGCTCATTTGGAAACTAAAACTTGACTACACGAGTTCTACAATCAATAGAAGCATAACATGAGTGCAGCCAATCCATACTAAGAATCACATCAAAGTCTAACATATCAAGCTCTACCAAGTCAACAAGAATAACTCTATGGGACAAGGAAATGGGACACTTTCTATAGACCCTCTTAGCCACAATAGAATCACCAACAGGAGTAGAGATAGAAAAAAGATCTAACAACACATCAGGGAGCACATCAAATCTCATAGCCACATATGGCATCACAAAAGACAAAGTAGCACCGGGATCAAGGAAAGCATATACATCTAGTTGAAAAACTTTCAACGTACCAGTAACCACATCGGGAGAACTCTCTTTTTCCCTACGAGTCTGAAGTGCATAGAAATGGTTTTTCTTAGAAGCATTGGAACCCAAACCACTAGAAGGAGCTTGCTTTCCCTCTCTTCCTTTAGCTGTAGGCTTCGGGCAATCCCTCATTTTGTGACCATTTTTACCAAAACCATCCGTGTCGGCTAGGTAGTTACCATCGTGCTTCCTTCCACACTTAGTAGAAGTAGACCTAGACAATGAAGATCCACTACCATTACCTCCTTGGTTGAACTTTAGAGAAGCATTAGAGGAATCTCGGCAGGAAAACTTTTGTCAGAATCTAGGATGACCTTGTCCATCGGACCTTGCTTGAGAGAAATTTCCATCACCGGTCTTATCCCTCTTTACCTCTCTAGACTTTTCCTTAAGTTTTTTCTCCTCAATTTGTTGTGCATGCACCATGGGATGAGAGATATCCATGTCATGAATGAGCATGGTGGTTCGACACTCGTTAACTACCATTTCGGACACACCGAAAATGAACTTTCTCATTCTAACCCTTGAATCCGCAACCATTTTTGGAGCATATTTTGACAATTTAATGAACTTTAGAGTATACTCCCTCACACTCATACTCCCTTGCTGGACGTTAATAAACTCAAGCACCTTGGTCTCTCTCATCTCCAGGGGAAAGAACCTATCAAGAAAAGTGGCTTTGAATTTCTCCCAATCAAGAGGACCCGCATCTTCCGGTCTCCCTTCTTTCCATTGATCATACCATATTTGAGCCAATCCTTTTAGTTGATAAGCAGCCAACTCCACTTTTTCCACCGACGTAACTCCCATGATCATCAAAACCTTATAGACCACATTAATAAATTCTTGAGGATCTTCCTTAACCTTAGAACCCTGAAACTCCAGAGGATTCATCCTTGTGAAGTCCCTCACTCTTGAAGCCATCATATCCATATTTGGGTTCACGAGAACCACAACCTCCCTATTTGTTTAGGCTGTCACCGCTTGTGCCAACACTTGAAAACCAGCCCTTAACTCTGCATTTGACACTTGTTCGGCAAAAGAATCGATCGGAACTTGGGGAGCTTGGGGAGGAGCTTATTCTTACTCATTCTCCCTCACATTCCTTCTAGCATAAGCTCTTCGGGTAGCCATATCCTGAAAAAGATGGGATAAGGATTAGGAGTGAGACTTTATAGAGTAAAACTCTAGCGCACGACTTAAGGGTACTGAAAGAAGTGAAGTTTCCTACTCATGTTGTAGCCTCTCATTCATAAATGTGGTGCTCTTCACACTCATGAACAAGACTCTACTAGACGTGGCTTATGAGACATCCAAGGACCATTCTAAACCTTGTGCTCTGATAACCAAGTTTGCCACGACCAAGGGGTACCCCCTAGATGTAACATGGCGTATAGAACCCCGAAGGACTCCATACAAGCCACATAGCTCTCATAACATAAGAAATAGAACAATAAGAGTAAAATAATAGTCTAAGTCCAAAACATTTTAGAAAAGAAGAGCGGAAGTCTAAACACTTTGTCTACTTATAGCCATCTAATACAATAGAATGAAATTGGTCCTAGCCCATACATTATGTCCGAAAGAGAAAATACATGAAAGAAACTAGAAAAAATAAAACTCCATCCACGATGCATGAGGACTCACCAAAGCTCGAAAATATCTCAAGTCTACCTCTAGCCACGAAAACTAGAAACCTGATTGTCGGATCCTACAATTGTGGAAATGTAGGCAAGAGTTATGCGTTAGTACAAAATAATATACCAAGTATGATAGGCATGCATAAAACATTTAAAATATACTAAAAGGGGACATTTCATTTCATGACATGCAATTGACCAAGCTAAATATTATATAAAAGAGTTATAAAACATAACTCATAAATCATGGTCAATGCAAGCAAACTTCATCTTTAAAACCTTTGAACTCATGTGAGATACTTCTTGAAGTAAGCTTAGTTCATTCTTCCTTGTGGGGAATTAGCCTTAACCGACATAGAGACCATATGAGCTATAACATGATCCCTCGGTATCTCCCACACCGAAAAGGGTTGTCCTACTTGCAAAGGTAGAACCATGAACTTCTAGCTTAAGTGGATCCACTAGCTAATCAACCGATGGGGGAACATAGTTTATGGGATAGGGAGATTGCTTCTAGAAACTCGGCCTCTACTACAGGGGAGCTTCTATCTCATGAGATTGTTTCTAGAAATCGATCTCTACTACGGGAGAGCTTCCATCCCATCATCAATATACACTCAGTGTTAAGCATAAATCCAATGGAATAGTCATTTCTTACTTGACCTCATTACTCATGAATAGGTGTCTTTGGACAACCAATCCAAGCTAGTTCATTAGGATAGCTCTTACTCCTAATTCATTCAAGTGAGAAAGTTTTTCAACCTAAGAATCATTTCTATGTGAGAAAACCTTTCACATCATGCTAGGTGTGTTTATGAGAATGTACTTTCAACAACACATTAACAACATCATCATTGATACTTTACTCTCAAAGCATCCTTAAAATATTTGCATAGATTTCATAAGAAAATGCATAAGTCCATAATTTACCTCTTGAGGTTCAAAACCCATATTCAATCATCAATGCTTAGAAAACATGGGTTAGATATGGATTTCATCATAAATATATGTAAAGTTTGCAATACATGCTTAATTTCATAAAAACTTGCTTTATACTCAAAATCCCTCATCATGTGATTCATAACTCAAAAACATAGGGGATTACTTGGGTTAATGGGGAAATCATCATAAAATCATTTTATTTCATCAATTCATGCATAAGAGATCATAATTAAATTATTTAAATCAAGAATCAAAACAACCCATTGAGATTGAAGAAAACCCTAACTCAATTGGGGAATTCTATCTTTAGAAATAGAGAATTTGGGAAATCCATGGATGAAAGAAATACATGAATGAAAAATATGGTACCTCGAATCCAAATTCTAGCCTTCAATAGAGAAATTGAGACCTTAGCTTGAAACCCTAGATGAATCGTTCTTCTTCAAGTTTTCTATGCATTTTGAATAGCTCTTTTATATGCATTTTGAATCTTGCTAAATCATCAAAATTATATTTTAGAGGTTTTTGTGTTATTATGCTATTTTCATTTATTAGTTCAATTTTTATTTTTGTTTTATGTTTTTCCCATCCTTTTAAGGGTTCTTCACTATATAGTAATTCTAATTTATCCTGTATGGCTTTTATCTTGTCTATTGTGAATATGATTATCTCTATCTTATGACTATTTGTTTTAATATCTTCGAGTTTTTGAGTTATTTTTTCACTTCCTTTTATCCATGGTGTTGTTTTTCTTATTTTATT